>JALLBI010000650.1:0-10810 GCA_036940125.1 Mediolabrus comicus
CCCCATGCGTTGGGAAGACGGTGGACAAGAAAGTGGTGCCATTCAGTTACGTAATTTCAAATTATGTATTTTCTGTATTTCGAGTGTATTTTGCCCCACTCCTAGAAAGAAGCTAACAGAGAACTAACAGATGTGTTGTAGTCGATGTTTGCCGTGAAAGAAGATGAGATGCGATGATAGATGACTACGATGCTCGTAAAAGTACGCAATGCATTATTCTGTTGTTCTTAATCCTTAGAAATTAATGATTTAAGAGACACGGTAGTGAAATGCAACGCTAATCTGTTGTAAAAGGTTATTTCTACATTCCACTTGTGTTTTGTGTGCCAAGTTGCATCAGAATTGTTGCACCAAGCGCAGCAGCAGCTCTTCCCTCCTCGTGTACCGAAGCCTCCGCGGCGTCTGAGCGGAAGATACACAATAATCCATGCGTTTTGTTACCCAATCCATTCCCCAAGACGAACATTATCAACACCACATCATATGACGAAGAGTCCCCAACTCCCCCACATCCGACGCGTCTATTTTGTCTTGTGCTGTGCCAACCTTCAGTCCCAAAGTGTCTCTGCTAAACAGTCTTATCTAACAATAGGATTATCTCCCCACGCCAGAAGGTGGTGCCGAGTAATTCAACGGTTGATCTACCTACGCCGACGTGTCGACAACGCTGCTGATGATAGCTGGCAAGGATGCGATGGGGAACATCCTTTCTCCGTTACACGCCACACGACAAACCACGGTATAAATGAATGAAAAGAATTGGGGTGGGGATCGGCAACGCTGTAGGGACGTATGCGACCACCGCACCTGAAAAAAGCATCGCAAAAAGCAGCAGAAAGTTCACACGGAAAAATGGAACCACACCACAAAAACCGCACTTACTTACTCATGGAACAAAAGAATGGGGGCCCAACAGCACCACGTTGTCTTGGTCGGCTGCGGCGTAGGATTGGCCGCAGTGGAGAGGTGGGGATGGGTGTGGTCGTCTCATCATCATGGTGGTTGTGAGGATTTTGCGGCGGCTGGAGCGAGCGGCANTGGGTGTGGTCGTCTCATCATCATGGTGGTTGTGAGGATTTTGCGGCGGCTGGAGCGAGCGGCAACGCCGCATCGCCGATTTTAGTGGTGCGAGAAACCAATTACTTATGCCCACCACTTTCTTAGAATGAAGATGCTTCAGTTCAGCGTCGTGGGGGAATCTGGGGGAACTGGGTACGATTTGGGGCTAATTTATATATAACCGTGGTGCGTGGGTGGTTGGGCTACGAGAGGAGGAAAACAGAGCCGAGAGAAGGGCCAGATTTTTGATTCAGTTTTCAGGCACACGGCCTACCAAACAGCGGCGCCTGGCTGGCCTTGTCTTTAGTATGTAAAAGATCATAACAGCAGTGGCAATATAATGGCAGATAATCAATTATTTAATGATGGCGATGATGATGTTGTTGGTGGCGACGACGATATTTTTGTCTACGTTGGAGGAGAGCAGCGTGTTCCTTGGAATGTGAAGCGAGTCAAGATTGCTGAAAACGTCGACACCATTCTTGCAAGGGCATTTCAAGATTGTGAACAATTGATCGAGGTGGAGGGCCACAATAAGATCAAGAAAATAGAACGCGCCGCATTCTGTCGTTGCACGTCTCTGAGGAGGGTGATGAAAATGACAGGCGTCAAAGAAATTGAGCACGACGCTTTCTATCACTGCTTCGCCCTGAGTGAGTTGGATTTTGACAAACTGGAAATTATTGGAAGTTATGCATTCGTTACGTGTAAATCTTTTAGGTCTATCAACATGCCATCCATCAGAAGGATTGGACCAGGTACATTCCAGAACTGTGCATTAACAGATGCGGTGTTTGGCGAAAAATTGGGAAGAATTGGGGGATACGCCTTCTATGGTTGCACCTCCCTCAGACGCATTGTCATCCCTTTGAAAGATAGTTTGATTATTGGCAGCATCGCATTCAATCTTTGCGACAACCTTTCCAAAGTTGAAACTATTGATGGGGGAATACACAAAACTATTTCTTCTCTGCACATGAAGAGCTGGAGGGATGAAATGGAGGAAGAAATTGGAACAATCAACCAAACTCTTTCGAATACCCAAGCAAATGAAAAGGCTACCGCAATCCAACAGTGGATTACAAGAGTCCTAAACAGAATGGAGCATTACAAAAGTGAACATGAGATCATATTAAAGGAGGCAATGGCGCTGCTTGAGCTTGCTCTTTGGAAGGCCAATCTTCGTGAGAATGAGGCCGATGCCTCATCTGCTGCTCAAGAGGGAGTAAGAGTGACGAGGGGACAAAGAAAGAGAGCGAGAAAAGATAGATGCATCACATCTGGGGCGAGTATAGTGATCAAGAATGTGTTACCTTTCCTTGCATTGAAGTAGAGTAGCAAATTATATAGACCCCTTACTTGCCATTCATTTCAACATCACAGAAATCGAAAGCAAAGTCTGAATACCATCATAACAAGGATGCTGTAACCGTAACTGATGACTTCTTGTCGTTGTCACCATCACTGCGACCTCCATCACCACCACCAGCAGTAAGACGATCCTCGCTGTCGTAACAATAAGCTTTCAGGACACGGAGCACCTCCACCCTGCTCACCAAAAACACGACCCGGACCCTGCCATGCACCTACTGTCTTTCTTGTGAAATGATTTTACTCCTATGAATAGGAGGAAAACCGAGAAGAGAGATACAAGGCCAGACTTCTTTCTTTCTTTCAAAAGAGAAAGCAAGATGTGAACATGTCACATCTTCGATGCATGCAATCTAATCATGTTCATTCAGTTGGCCGTTGATTACAATTATTGACAAGCCACAATCAATGCCTTCGGCTTTGACCTCGACTGTAGTGCACCACCTTATCATCACAGCATTCTTTCAGCTATCACAGACTAATCATGGTAGCGACTGTACAAGTGAAAGTGGAAGCAGACAATCCTAACTTGGATTCTCCTACTCATCAAACGTCACCACATGATACACCAACGTCAAACAATGACAGTGGTGCCGCTACATCAGAGACTGTAGAACTGAACAATCTGACACATGATACACCCACGCCAAACAATGGATCTGCCGCTGTAGAAGAGACTTTAGAACTGAACAATCTTCTTTCAGGGAAGCAGTTTCTTGATAAACTCTGCCTCGCTACGGTACAGGGGAAACATGCAGGAAGGTCATTCACCTTCCGATGGCCTGCCTTACATTACTCAAACAAAAAAGAGTTTCTGAAAGATACCAAAGAGACCATATCTCGAAGTGCATATATTAAGTTTGCAAAGTATCTCACACAGCATCCGCTGAAAGGCAACGACACTAGTGGCTGCGCCATTGCCTTCTTGTTAGGTATGCCAGCAATCGAGGATTCTATCTACGCCCTTGGTGAGGGTATGGTGGAGAAATATGAAGATCACATTGATGAATTATTGAAAGACAATGATTACAAGGATAATGAGAAGTTCAAGAAGGCGGTAGAAATTATTGAAAGGCGAGTAGATGAGCGGTTCGACCCTTCTAATGAAGATGAAGGCGATGAAGACGATGAAGGAACTGTTGCTTTCGATTCTGGCGGTAGCCCTCCAAGTCTTTTGTATAGTAATCAGGCTGGTGCGAGTACTTCGTCTACTACTTCGTCTACCAATCAGGACAGTGCGGAAGTCATCGCGATTGAAGATACTCCTGCCAAATCGGGTGGTAAGGGTAACACGCGCAAAGGCAAAAGTAAAGATGGGACTGCTAGCAAGAAGAAGAAGAAGACATCAAAGCAGACGCCAAAGTCAAAGACTCGAGGAACCCAACCTCCAATGGTTACCCCTCTGCCAACCAAGAGTAGTGACAAAGATGTTTCGAACATTCTTCGTGACTTTCACATCTCTCATCAAATCATCACAAATGACGCCGCATGGAATATCCTTGAAGCAAAATTTGGTATCGTCTGTGAAGACGGTAAGTTTTATCTCCCTCATACGTCCGATTCCCGGGATGTTAAGCCAGTAGCAACATCATTGATGGGTCTACGCAAAGACTTGTGCGCGAAGGGTCTTCCCGAGAGTATTCAACCACTCTCGGAAGAAGAAAAGATAGATATTGCACGCTGGGTAAGGTACACACATGTCAAAGGGCTAGAAGATGGACAGGAAATCAACCCTGATGATCTTGGCGAGCATATCCCCAGTAAGTTTATGGATGAGGGGGCTTGGCCACTTCTTCGAGATAAGTTTGGTTGCAGCTGGAATGGAACTTACAAGGTTCCGCTAACCCCTAATGGAGAAGAGACAAAAACATTTGAGACGACTAGCGGTGTAGATGGATATTTTGCTAGGTTCGGAATTCAGTGCATCCCAGATGATCCCGGTGATAATATTTTGAGTCGGAAGGCTCGTCTTAGCATTGAATTATACTTTGCTACCCCTTCGTTTGAAGTGTTGAATACTTTGTAAGTTTTGAGGCCCACTTGCCACATGTTTTATCTTTCTCGCTGGATGCAACTTTTCTTGCTCACAACGTTTCTCTTAATTAATTAATGACATAGCGAGCGTATTGATGAGAATGCGAAGCGTAAGAGGAAGCGAAATTGTGTATCGTACGGAGAATGAAGAACTTTCTCTCTTGCTTGAGTTTGAAAGCTATACGCGTGTAGGTCTATGTAGAATGAACTTCTTCTTTAATAGCTTAAAGATAGGAAACATTGTGTGTTAAACCTGCATTGTGAGCTTCCACACAAACTCCCAGTGCCGGTCACTGAACAGAAATCTCTCTCTTTGTTACGGATTGTTATTATATCTTTTGTTGTCTACACATGTCAACATGAACCAATGAGTATGCACCCTTTGGCCGACTGCTACCCATCCTACTGCAAAGCAAGGAAAGGTAACACATTCTTGAGCACTATACTTGCACCGCAAGTGACCCTATGCACTTTCCTTGCAGCTTCCACATCAATCTTAGCTTTCTTTGCCACCTCGTCGACGCTGCACTTCTTCTCATCATCTTTCTCATTGATTAGTTTGGCCTTCCAGAGAGCCAGCTCAAGTATTGTCATGGCCTCCTTCACTAGCGTCTGGTGTTCAGTCCTGTAACGTTCCATTCTGCTGAGGACTCTTGTAATCCATTGTTGGATTGCATCAGACTTTTCATTTGCTCGGATGTTAGGAAGAGTTTGGTTGATGCTATCGATTTCTTCCTGCATTTTATCCATCCATGTCTTGAGGTGTAGCGATAAGATAGTTTTGTGTATCCCCCCAGCAAGAGTATCAACCCTGGAAAGGCTTGCACAAAGATTGAATGCATTGTTGTCAATAATCAAATTATCTTTCAAAGGGAAGACAATGCGTCTCAGGGCGGTGCACTCATAGAAGGTACCTCCTTCAATTCTTTCCAAATCTTTACCAAACACCGCATCCGTTAATGCACGACAACGAGAGAATGAACCATAGCAAACCCTCCTGATTGATGGCAGGTTGATAGATCTCAGAGAATTACAGCCGACAAATGCACCTTGTCCAATAATTTCCAGTTTGTCGCATTCCAACTCACTGAGGGCGGTGCACCGGAGGAAAGCGAGCTTTTCAATTTCTATGAGGCCTTGCATATTCCTCACCCTCCTCAAACGAGGGCAGCTATTGAATGCCCATTTTTCTATTTTTCGTAGCCTATTGTGACCCTCCACTTCTACCAGTTGAACACAATCTCTGAACGTCCAATCAAGAATGGTGTCGACATCTTCAGCAATCCGCACTCGTCTGACATCGCGAGGAACACGCTGCTCTCCTCCCGTGTAGACAAAAATATCGTCTTCGCCACCAACGCCGTCCAATAATAAATGATTATCAGCCATCACTATGGTACTTCGGACGGCTCTGGCTCTATTGATACGATCTCATTCCGCTTGCCCCCGAGGGAGGTTTGAAAGCCAGCAAACAGCCTCAACCCACTTTGTTTGCGTAGAAATTAAGTACTGATTCCGCTCCGTAGGCTGAAGAGCAAGTCTGACACTGTAAATAATCACACGAGAGGTGAAATTTTGTGATCGACGTGTCGAATGGGGTGACACAGGACACAACGANGATGGGCCAATCATGGCCATTAAACACTTTGGTGGATTCATTTTAATTTCATTCGTAATTGCAATAGTAGCCAATTGTTCGACAGTATATAATTGTGTTTGTAATGATAATAATTTACGTGAGGTAGGATTGGATAGTAGAGTTTTCTTTTGTTGGAGTAGATGATGACCGAGTAGATTGTGTAGTGATGGTGTGTTGTATTGTTGTGTTGTTGTTGACGATGAAGATGGCGACTTGTTGTTCGTTTTCTTGGTGTTGGGTTTGTAGTATTGAATTGTGGCATTGGGTCCATATCGTTTGGCCAATAGTTCACTTTGTCGCTTACTATTGTTCGTTGTAGCACAATTGGCTGTTGTTGTTTCGGCAATAAGATGCAGACTTGATATACCATTGGAACCTACATACCACGAATCTTCTTCCTCTTCTTCTTCGTCACCATTGTTGTTATTGCTGGCATTGCTGTCGATGACGTCATCATCATCCTCTTGGTTCATAATATCCCGTCCATCCACCAAAATAACAAATTGCAACCCTTCAAAAATGCACTTCTTGCCACCCTCCATATTAATCCTCTCCTCGTCGTCGTCATCATCATTATTATTGTAAGCATCTCCAGCATGATTTAACAAGGGTAACATTGCCGCAATATTTGCACCTTGACCAAATCCTAGTATACCCTGAAAGGGTAGTTGTAAACACGGTTCATTATTTGACACACCGCTGGAGCTGGCACCACCCCGTGACCATATTTGAGTTAAATGAAGGAGTGATGCGTCAAGTCCTGAGTATTGTACCCTCTTCTTCTTTTTAGTAAGCTGAGGAGCGCTACTATTGTTGTTGCTGTTGCTGCTGCTGCCGTTATTATGATTATTGTCAGCATTGTTATCATCAATAAGTGCCCCTCTCTCCTCAATACATTCCTCCTCTACATACCATCTTCTTGACATTATTTCACCCTCTTCAATCTCATTCAATCCACTTCCACCACCACTTCTATCACCACTACTCTCACCACCAACACCAACACCATCATTATTACTGTCACAACCCAAGCAACGTCCAACAGTAACATCTAACAATGGAGCATCAACAAATACTAATTCAATACCATGCTGGGTCCATAATCGTTCTTCTAATTTAGATAATGTCGTGTGGAGTGTGGAGGCGGATGATGCTTGGGGGTGTAGGACTAATACTCTCATTTTTGTTGTTACTTGTTGTTGTAGTTGTTTTGACTGTGTATTGGTTTATTTGGTTTGTTGTTGTTTTGTCTGTTTTGATGCTTTTGATGCGCGGTGTTGTGTGTTGTTGTCATTGCCTACGTAGAATCGTACTAATTCCTACATTCGACATAGCCCTCCTTCCAGCGTCCTTCCTCGTTGTTAACAGTTGTAGTTTGTTGTTTGTTGTTAATTGCACAGGAGCAGAAAGATGCCGCGGTTGGAACGGGTTCGATTCAATAATAATGATGATGGCGTCGGCGGTGATGATGATGATATTTTTGTGTACACTGGAGGAGAGCAGCGTGTTCCCCGTGATGTCAAGCGAGTGCGCATTGCTGAAAACATCGACACAATACTTGCGGGGGTATTTCAAGATTGTTATCAGCTGATCGAAGTGGAGGGCCACAATAGGCTACGAAAAATTGAGCAATGGGCATTCAATCGTTGCCGTCGTTTGAGGAGGGTGAGGAATATGCAAGGCGTCATAGAAATTGAAGATTACGCTTTCAGCGGTTGCTTAGCCCTGAGTGAGATTGAGTTCGACAGACTGGAAATTATTGTAGCAGGTGCATTTGTCCACTGTTACTCTCTGAGGACAATCAACATGCCATCCGTCAAAAGGGTTGGGGCATATGCATTCGACAAATGTGATTTATTAACTGATGCGGTGTTTGGTCTGGATTTAGAAAGAATTGAAGAATACGCCTTTCACGAAAGTAGCCTGAGACACATTGTCATCCCTTTGAAGGATAATTTGGATATTGACTACACTGCATTTAGTCAGTGCGATAATCTTTCCAGAGTTGATACTCTTGCTGCGGGGATACACAAAACTATTTCTTCTCTGCACATGAAGAGCTGGAGGGATGAAATGGAGGAAGAAATTGATAGGATCAACCAAATTCTTCCGAATACACAAGCAAAGACTCAAGCAATACTAGAATGGATTGAAGCAGTACACAGCAGAATGGAACACTACCAAACTGAACATCAAATCCTATTAAAGGAGGCTATGACGCTACTTGAGCTTGCTCTTTGGAAGGCCAATCTACTAAATGAAGCGTATGAGAGGAAGTGCAATGTCGAAGAGGCGACAAAGAAAGCCAAGATTGATACTGAAGCTGCAAGGAAAGAGCATCGAGTTACTTGTGGTGCAAGTATAGTGATCAAGAATGTGTTGCCTTTTCTTGCATTGAATTAGAGTAGCAAAATCGATCAAAGGGTATTCAATTTTATATTGACACGGTCAATAACGATACTAGTGGTCGTCATATTATCTAGAAATAATATTATAATTGCTACTAAGAAGTAGTTGCAAATATGATTACGCATCTTCACTCATCAGAGGCAACTAGATAAAGAGATTCTTCACCTGACTTTCGGAGGTGTGGTAGATACCTGTACTGAAGTTTGTCTACATACATGGGCAAAAAATCAAAACGCATCAACAATCAACAAGATAAGATAAGATAGAGAGTAGCAAAGACAACCCGGACGGATGAAGTAGGAGTGACCAACAGTGGAAATAATGATGGCGGATAATCAATTATTGAATGATAATGATGACGTCGGTGGCGACAATGTTTTTGTCTACACGGGAGGAGGGCAGCGTCTTCCACGTGATGTGAAGCGAGTGCGGATTGCTGAAAATGTCGACACAATTCCAGCGAGGACATTCCAAGATTGTTTTCAACTAATCAAAGTGGAGGGTCACAACAGGCTAAAGAAAATAAAACGTCATGCATTCTGGTACTGCACATCTTTGAGGAGGGTGACAAATATGCAAGGCGTTATAGAAATTGAAGCGTACGCTTTCAGCCGTTGCTCAGCCCTGAGTGACATAGATTTTGACAAACTGGAAATAATTGGAGTCGGTGCATTCGCCGACTGCAAATCTCTGTCCTTCATTAATATGCCATCTATCAGAAGTGTTGGAAAATCTGCATTCCAAGGTTGTGTCGCATTAACGGATGCAGTGTTTGGTCGAGATTTGGAAAGAATTGAAGAAATCGCCTTCTTTGAGTGCACCGCCCTGAGAAGTATTGTCATCCCTTTGGAAGATAATTTGATTATTGGCAACACTGTTTTCGTTTGCTGTAGGGATCTATCGAGGGTTGATACTCTTGTTGGGGGGATACACAATACTATTTCTTCTCTGCACTTGGAGAGCTGGAGGGATGAAATGCTTGAAGAAATTGATAGAATCAACCAAGCTCTTCCGAATACCCTTTCACATGAAAAGGCCGGAGCAATCCAGGAATGGGTTACAAGAGTCCTAAGCAGAATGGAGCATTACAAAACTGAACATCGGACGCTATTGAAGGAGGCTATGACGCTACTTGAGCTTGCTCTGTGGAAGGCCAAATTAGTAAATGAAGCGGATGAGAGGAAGTGCAATGTCGAAGAGGCGACAAAGAAAGCCAAGATTGATGCTCAAAGTGCAAGGAAAGAAAATCGAGTAACTTGTGGAGCAAGTATAGTGATCAAGAATGTGTTACCTTTTCTTGCATTGGAGTAGAGTAGGAAAATGAATCAAGGGTATTCAATTTCAGACCAGAGGCAATAAAGATAAGTGGTCATATTATCGTAGAAATAACATTATTGTGTATTGTGCTACTAAGAAGTAGTTGCACACATGATTGTGCAACTTCTTCCTCAAGGCAACTTGAACAGCTACGGTAGATACCTGTACTGAAGTTTGTCTACATACATGCAAAAAACATTTTTTGCTTTTGCTTGCTTATTTTTTGTTGTTTTTGTGTGTTGTTTGTTTTGAGCAGGAGCAGAAAGATGCCTCGCTAGGAAGTAATAATGGCGGATAATAATTGGATTGAGCATTTTGTTGATGATGATAATAATGATGGTGACGTCTTTGTCGGCGACGATGATATTTTTGTGTACGCTGGAGGACATCAAGAGGTGCCCTTTGGTGTCAAGCGAGTGCGCATTGCTGAAAACGTCGACACCATTCCATGGTATGCATTCTCTCTGTGTCAACAACTGAGTGAAGTGGAGGGCCACGACAAGCTGCGAAAAGTAGGGCTGCATGCATTCAAGGGACGTTTCTCTCTTAGACGGGTGACTAAAATGACAGGCATCATAGAAATTGAAGCAGACGCTTTCTATAACTGCCACGCCCTGAGTGAGTTTGACTTTGAGAAATTGGAAATTATTGGAAATCGTGCATTTGGCTGCAGCTCCCTGCGGTCAATCAACTTGCCATCCATCAGAAGGATTTGCTATGGTGCGTTCATGCTTAGTTATGCATTAACGGATGTGGTGTTTGGTCAAGATTTAGAAAGAATTGAAACATTCGCCTTCAATTACTGCACCGCCCTGAGACGCATTGTAATCCCTTTGAAATATGGATTGATTGTTGAAGATGAAGCATTCAATAAGTGTGTCAACCTTTCTAGGGTTGATGCTCTTGCTGGGGGGATACATACAACAATTTCTTCCCTGCACTTGGAGAGCTGGAGAGATGAAATGCAAGAAGAAATTGATA
>JALLBI010000655.1:0-10433 GCA_036940125.1 Mediolabrus comicus
ACGCAGTAGCAAGCTCTTTGGTCCATCAGAGCCTTCCTACACACCATACCATATGGTGGCGGAGAGTCGATCTCTATACCTCCTGTTTTTTCTCAGGGCACAACATGTTTCTTATATTAATGGTACAATGTAGTTGGGAAGACTTTTTTGCTTAATAAATCAGTTTTGTTTAACCATGCAGCATTTGCGTGATGAGCGTTCTAAATATTAGCAGACTCTCGAGTACGAGCTCTTCTTATCAACGATTTGGACATAGTGTCACCTGTGCTCTTAACCAAGGACATAAAATGGCCATGTTCGTTTGACAATAAATCACTTGGGCTTCCAAACTCTAATATCCTTCCATCACTCAGTAGCATAATCTTATCATATTCGATGACTGTGTCTAGCCGGTGGGCAATAGATATTATTGTAGCTCCAGAAAATCTCTCTCTTAACGTCGTCTGAAGTAGCTGATCAGTCTTGGAATCAACAGAGGCCGAAGGTTCATCAAGAATGATAATATTGCTACGGAGCAGAACTGCCCGAGCTAAACAGAGAAGCTGCCTTTGCCCAACGCTGAAGTTTTGACCACCCTCTGCGACAGCAGTGCCCAATTTCAAGGGCAAAGATCCAACAACTTTATCTATTTGCACTGCTTTCAGAGCGTCCCAAATTGCATCATCTCCATACCTTTGAAAAGGATCTAGGTTGTCACGAATAGTGCACCTCCCGAAGAGGACGGGTGATTGGGGTATCACTGCAATGGATTCTCGTAATCTACGCAATCCAATGGAACTAATATCAATGCCATCAACTTCAATGTAGCCTGTTTCTGCCTCGAGCAGGCGCAACATAGCTTGCACGAGAGATGATTTTCCTGAGCCTGTCCGGCCTACCACTCCAACTCTCTCAGCAGACTCTATCGTGAAGGATACTCCATCGAGACAGACAGGTAACGTAGACCTATATCTACAAGAAAAATCTTTCGCCTTTATAGAGGCATTTACCGGCCAGTTTTCGTCAATGTCGTCATCAAGTGTGAAAGGGGCTTCTGATGGCAACTCAGTATATTCATGAATCCGTTCGACGCTCACCATTTGATTAGCAACCTCCGCAGACTGTCGCACTACCCAAGGAAACTGGGAAGAGAAGTATTGTGAGTGTTTGAGTGAAGCGATAAAACGATTGATTCTTTGGGCGACTTACGTTAGTAGTGCTGATTTGAATTAATAAGGTCAAGGCGAGGCCAAGAACAGATGGTTGTATTTCCAACCAGCCGTGATTGTGAAAGAGAGCCGCAGAAAATGCGGCAAGAGACGTAAAAAGGAAAGAGATGATATCCAAGTTCATTGCAAAATACCTTGAGCAATAAATGAACACGTAGGCAGCCTTTACATAAGCAGTTTGCTTCTCCTCAAACTTATTGAAGAGATATGGTATCTTGTTGTTGCACCGAATAGTCTTTATCCCTTTGAGAGACTCGCTCAACATTGCATAGATCGGCGATCGTGCGAGACCATCAATCCTTTTTAGCTCTCTAGTTGTTGTGACGAATAGTTTCCGAAGTCTGATGAATAGAAGTAGCAGAGGGATCAAGGCAACCATCGTGAAAGGAAGAGAGATAACTGCTGTGACGATAGATCCGGCCACAACGAACAGTCCAACTGAAAAATCGTAAATAGTGAGAGGAAGAGTCTCGTCACAGGTGCCCACATCAGCACTGAAACGATTGAGAACCCGACCAACTGGATTCGTGTCAAAGAATTCAATCTTTGCTCTGAGCACAGTTGACAACATGTTGTTGTGAAGGTGTTTGCTGGCCTTGATTAGTGAGTAAAATGTGAGTTGGGCTCGTGCAATAGAGAGGAAAATCACAACGCAAGTTAGCCACAGGACGGTACTGATGAAAGATGCTTGCTCGTCAACAGAAGTTTCAGACCATTGCCCCAAGATTACGATAGCAACCAATTGACCGGCTTGTGTAACCGAAAACAGTATCAATAGCGCAACGGACACCAATATGCCTACTGCCTTTGCGTACGCAATCCACGTCTTCATTCTTATCACTCCAGTTGTCCTCCCTTCTTTCTGCACCTGCTCGTCCGCCACTGCTTTGTCATTGTGTATTGGCGACATTAAACTGTGATCAGGGTACTCTGCACCAAGAGTTTCATCTACAGGACCTTGCTCTTCGGTTTGCATGGTATGCATGAGCTTTCCATTAGATAGAGCCAAACATTCAGCGTAAGAACCAATCCCCATTACCTTTCCGCTATCTAGAAAGATACAGCAGTCGGCATCGTCACAAAACTGCAATTGATGAGTAGCTAATACAACACAACGCCCACGTTTTGTAGCCAGCTTCTGAATCGCAGAGTAGAACAAGCTGCGTGCAATTTTGCTATCTACTGCCGACAGACAATCGTCGAGTAGAAGTATATCCGAATCACAGTACAAAGCTCTTGCCAGACCTATACGAGCTCGTTGACCACCGCTTATTTGTACACCTCTATCACCTAGTATTTGCTTGTCACCCACACTACTAAAATCTTCGTGAAGTCTGCACGCTTGATATACGGTTGTGTACCAAGTTTCATCGTATTCTTTCCCCATAAGGATGTTTTCGCGCACTGAACCGTCCATAATCCAATTTTCTTGTACCGCAAATGAAAGAGAGGAATACATCCTCTCTATTTTGCCTTCAGACACAGGTAGCTCTGCCGATAGCGTCGCAAGCAAAGCACTCTTTCCGGATCCAACAACACCAATGAGACAGTAAAGCTTTCCAGAGCGAAACGAGAGCGATACATCCGAGATGGCAGGTAGACTAGAGACGACGTCCTTTCTCCTGGCCCAATGGCAATATACGTGTGATAGTGATATCAATTCGCGACTGCTATTGGTACTTTGCTTTGTATTTGTCACTTTTAGTTCCTGGGCACTGTATTCTGGCAGCTCCAAAAATGCTTGAATACGTCTACAGCTGATGAAACATTCAGACAATCCTGTGATTGCATTGGGAATATGCTTCGCCAGGATGTACTGTAGCATATTAAACAGAATCAGTGAGGTGAAAACTGTCTTTGGTGATAAATGATGACCAAAGACAGAGACATCAATCGTAAACGCAAAAACGGACACCATCAAACTTGAAAAGTAAAACAAAGACTCATTGAATGCTTTGAATACACTAGCTCTGGAGAGGATGTTTGTTTCCTGCTGTCGTATATGTAATATCTTTTCTCGAAAGCTATCTTCCCAACACTCAAACTTCATGACTCTGTTGCCATGTACAACTTGAGACACTAACGTGTTCCTTTCATCCGTCAGTGCTGCCACTCTAGATCGGTACTTTGCGAACTGTCTTGAAGTGTACATTTGAATAGGCAATAACAGAAGTAGAAGACTGAACCCAACCCCAAAAGCAGGCCCAGTGACAAAAAGGCCAACGCACAATATTACTACGGATGCAATTGGGCCGACAAATATAAACACCGCCGGTACAGAAGTTTGTTGAAAACGATCAACATCGTTTGAGGCGAGGTTTGTGACGTGACCATTACTAACGTCAATTCCTACTGACGGCAAACGAAGAGTTTTGTGGTAAATGGTAGCAATGAAACCCGTTTTTAATTGAAGACCTTTGCGATAACCTTGGAAAAACAGATGCTGCTTCGACGGAAATGCAATGAAGCCACAAAAAACAAGTAGCCCAGCATATACATAACCCATCTTAGCGTCATGTACCTTCTCGTTGCTACTTGTGGACGAGCCATCAAACTTTCCAAACTGCTCCATTAGCATTCCTAGTGCCCATGCTTGTCCAGCCCTAGCAACCAAATTGACAAAAGCAAAGAGCTGTGCCTTCCATGTAGATTTGATGTATTCAGCAAACAGTGCTCGTCCTAGATTCTTCCGCCCTGATTTGACTTCTATATCCCATAAATTCTCGATTTTGGCCCTATTGTAACATACCGTATCCCTTTCATGAAGATCTGGAAGATCTGTTCCTTGCAGCGGTCGCTGGGAACCTAATTTTAAGATTGGATATGCAGCATGGAAGAAGAATCTAGAGACAACGCCGCCGTCGTCGTGCATTCTGCTTTTACTTGGGTACTTTTATATTGAAAATCTACTTCTTAATTGCAGGCAAAAATTCACCATCATGCGTTCTTGTGTGAAATAAGAGGGCGGCTACTATCGAAGCCAATGGACATAATGGGCAGGGGACTTGGGTATTGCCACGGTGAAAGCCTATGAAGCAACATCATGGAAGAGAAACCCAGAGGTGAGAGTTGCTAGCTAGCTAGGAGTACTTCCTTGGCGCCATTTTTCTGGCGGTAAGTTGTTGGTGTTGTTTTGCTGCATATGGTACTACTCTTGGTTTTGCTACCTCGCTTCTAGCTTCTACCACACTTCTTTCTTGATACCCCATGACCCATAAACATCTTGATTTCAGAACCCCCCATTTCCCTTTGAATTCAGTTTGACATCGGAAAATTTGACAGTGGAAGGTGTTGCTTCTGCAGTTGAGGGAAGTGATAATGTTTGGTGGATAGGGGAGAGGACTTCTAGTTGTCAATGCACGGTTAGATTCCGATGGGTAACAGCAACAAGAGAGATCCTACCGATCTGGTAGGAAGATGGTTTTATTCATCGGAATTAAGAGATGATGATGTGATGATTGAGTTTGGAAGCGCTCAGGCGGTAACTTCGAAAAAAGCAATTCAAATAATAATGTACAGCTTATTGTGTTCGTTCTTCTTCATCTACTGGATCTCCGGGAATTAATACCAGTAGGTATATTTTATCATGAATCATGATGAGACTCGAGACTCCCTCCACTACATTATCGGATAGAGCAATAAATAACTCGACCATCTCCCTCAAACCAATCTACATTTGGATTCTTTTTTATTACATCAAGATCCGTAGGGGCAAGAGAGACTGATAAACTAGAATTGTACAACCCGAAGTCATGATGAACTGTTTTTGCCATACTAAGGATTGCTTCTCTCCCCTCATCATTATTATATTTAATAACAGCGCGGACTACCGTTGTTACCGGTTCGCTACTGTTCCCTGACGCTTTTCCCAGTGCCACAGGCGGCTGTGTTATGGCAGAAAGTGGAATTTTTACCTGTATCGGCAAGTCATGGGGAATATCACGTGTTGTGTCAGCTCTTGCTTTTTCCAAAAGGTGATTCATGATAAGTAGCACTACTCGATTTCCTCTAATACTTCAGTGATAAATTTATGAGTAGAGATGAGATGGCAAAGCAACCGCCGTGAAAAGTAACACTTCAACTAGATAGATACGCGCGTTAATTGTTCACACAAATCGTTGTTCAAAATCAAAACTCCTCAGTCCAGCCGAGTAGATAGTGAGTTGGGGCGATAAGTAGATGGAACAATGGAAGTTATTGGTTGTCGCCGAGGTATTTGCCTTTTGCCTCCTTTGCGCACTTTTGACTCGACTAATTTTCACTTCTTTTGTTGACAACAACAGGCAACAGGTAGGAGGGCAACAGGCAACGCCTACTACTTATCTAAAGCAAAGCAATAACAGCGAACAGCGAAAGTTGTCAACCTTTATGTCAACGAATTCTTACCTACTTCCATCCCAAGTGCAGCGCCCCCTTCGTGGTGTGTCTAGTTCTAGTTACTCTCTTGTTTATGATGGAGCAGTCGACATCTTCTCCACAAATAAAGGCGCTCACCGTTAGAGTCAGCAGCAATGAAATTTGGCGTTGCCCTCCATCTAAGCACGAAGAAGACGGTGACTTTGAATGGCCTCCTGGATGGATCGAATATCAAAGTAATGATGACAATACACGAGAATACCACCCTCCGTCACCACCACGTGCTGGTGCCAAACGAAAATCAAAAATATTTCACAGTATTGAGGAAGTGAAGAAGTATTTGAAACATCAGGAAGCAAAGAAGGAGAAAGATGCCAGATTTACTCAACAATCTTCACCAGCTAGTAGGAGATCCACTACTCGGAGAAAAAGTAGTATACAAAATTCATCCACAAATAATGGCAACATCCAATTGCAAGGAACAATTGAATCACTCAACAAAATCATGAAAATCGATAACTGTCTGTCTCAAAACATGAGACAATCCATCCTAATTGCAGCAGTCCTATGTAGAAAAAGAAATGAGTCATATTCTCAATTTATTGGAGCCGATGGTCTTACCTATCCTGATTTACGCTCTGCATTTGGGAAGCATGTTAGTATGAAGCAATGCGAGTTATGTAAGCAGCGTGTACAAGGTCCATTTTATTGTCGGATTGCGCATGAGCATTTGGATGTGCCTGATTATGATGGAGGGAATAGTTATGAGTGTCTTAGAGACTTGTTCAAGTGTAGTATAGATGATTTGGTAGAGAGACAGGATGAGTTACTGTATGGAGATGGTGACAATCGGAAGAGGAAAGCGACTGAACTTTGTCCTACATTAGATGTGTTAGATGATAATAGTCAATGCTCGATGGATCTGATGAGCGAAGAAGTGTTACTGCAGATTGCACTCTTCATTCCAAACATAAAATGTTTGATATATTTCTGCAAAACATCAAAGAGGTTGCAGAATTTACTTTACAAATCAGTTCATTCCGAGATGCTATTCCGCGGTGTATTTCTTCAAGCCTTTGGAAACAGAGGAACGATTGGTGCTTTCGAATATTTTAAGTTGGAGAGAACGTTGGGGGATGATCTACGGCATCAGAAGAGGTTTAACAAATAATCATCAAAGTCCCGAAACGCTGTTGTCAAGGAATGATACAAGAATAGAAAATTTGCCAACGATTGGCATTTTGTCAAATGCAGAAGAGAGGTCTGCGTTGTTCTATGACAATCCCTTTTGGATGTTCAACGATGATTCAAGTAATGGTTACTTTGGGATGAAAATTCTACAACTACCTNTGTCAAGGAATGATACAAGAATAGAAAATTTGCCAACGATTGGCATTTTGTCAAATGCAGAAGAGAGGTCTGCGTTGTTCTATGACAATCCCTTTTGGATGTTCAACGATGAGTCAAGTAATGGTTACTTTGGGATGAAAATTCTACAACTACCTCCTCCTCCAAATGCTATAGATGATTGGCAGCCGCCGGTGGTTTGTCATGGTGACTTTAATGGTATCAAAATATTCCATTCAGTCAGCAGTGTAATTGGTGACGACCGAAATGCACAGTCTCCTCGATATACATCACTGGGAGATGAAGAAGGAGGTGGACAGGTACTGACATTGATCCAATGTGATACGAATATATCAATGGACGAGCAGACAAACAGTAACGGACCTCATCCATGTTTCTTTATAGGCTACGCAAGCGGGAGAGTATCCGCAGTAACTGCAAAAATTGCAAGTTGTGGACAAAAGTATGATTTTTGCATATCCAGATTTTTTGATGCTCACGAAAATGAAGTTACATCTCTCGCGTTTGTTGTCAATTTTGACATAGAGGGTAGACCCTGTGGCAAAACTTTGCATTCCGCGTGTGGTGGAGGAGACGTTTATTGCTACCCAGATGCGCTTAATCCAGAGAAAAACGTTAGCATGGAAGATTCAGCACTGGTATTTTCCAGCAATACCCCGATCTTTTCCATGGCATCGACGATTATTCAATCTGCAGACGGATCATTCTTCTCTATCATATGCACAGGGGATGGAAATGGCAAAATCCGACTTTGGGCAAGATATTACCCAATTATTCCACCAAAATATGCTGACGGACGAATGCAATTTACCCCTATTCAAGTAAAACAGGCCGGTACGCGAACGGGTCTCGTTACAAGGATGAAGTTTATTTACGACGACCTTCTTGTTAGTGGCACAAACAATGGCGACTTGCGTATTTGGAAGCTCCACAACCAGCTGAACCGACGAAGCAGTACCGAGCTTCCTCCAAGGCCTCAACTAGATCTAAAGTACGATAAGATGGGTCTACACAACGGAGGAATTGAAGTGGTCACTCATGTCGGAGATATTCTTCTGACATCTGGGGGGAATGATGGGAAAGTTCTTGGCGTTGATTTGAATACTGGATTAATTTTGGGAAACTTGGATTGTCACCCAGGTGAACTCATCCAACATGCCGAATCAGGCAGTATGGTATTAGCGAAGAGCTGCGTAGTAGATTTGATTATAAGCGGGAAAGATCATCATAGATGTATGATGAGTTTTTGTCGAGACGGGAAAATGCAGCGATGGTTATTCAACAGGTAACATAATACTTCTATACTTTTACACATCCTATGATTTAGTCTTCGATTCCTTCATTGCGTCATCAACCTCTTGCTTCTTCTTGTTGAAGTTTTTCCTCATCTCAAGTCGCCTTATTTCAAGTAGCTTTTGATCCATTGCAAAGAAGTATCGCGAGTAATCTTTCTCATCTTCCTGAGTACCTACTGCGGATTTGGTTTCTCCCTTCCTTTCAGCCATAAGCTTCCTTTCCTTCGGGCCGAGAAAGTCTCGCTCTGTCAATAGTCGTCTGCCTGTTGAAACCTCATCGAGCTCTTGTTGAACCAATATGCGATGCTCACTGAGCAACGAAACTGCCTTATTCGCTGTTGTCTTGGAGTTCCACGGTGAAGCAGAATACTTGCCTATAAGACGATCCAGTTCATGGATCATCTCTTCCAACATCTCTACAGAGAAGTTGTAATCAGACTCGATGAACCCAGGCCGATCGTACACGGTCTTCAAACCCTTGCCATGAACAATTAGCTCACTCCAAATACAGTCCCAAGTCTCTGGTTCTATCACATAAGATCCAATTCTTGAATCCCTCATTAAAACATTCGCTATTTCAGTCGTTTCTGCCGGACCCAGACTGTAATCTCTCAAGTTCTCCGCAGAGATGACTGCCACTGGTTCACAACCTTCGGTAACCTGAGAGCACATTGGATCATAGCTCGGAGTGACAACTGTATCCGCACCCACAACAAGATCATAATCAAGTTCAGCTCGAGTATATACAGTGGGCATCATCAGCATGTTCCAATGTGTAGGTGTAGTGATCTTATGAGTGAAGATATCCCGCATAAGACCTCCTTCCATGTAGTAGTCGATGAACCATCCATACCAGTGGATCTCATCTAATACTCGTTCATCTCTCCAGGCTAAGAAATCGGATAGAGGTGGCCGTTCGGAATACAGGTTCTCAAGAAAGTTGGATGCATCCTCCCATGTTTTGGCGTAGCCTATGTCCCTGTACACGAAGTGTCATAGCAAGAGTGTCAGTGAGAAGCATACAAACGATAGCCATGCAGAATTGAAAACGCAAATATGCTCTTACCAGAGAATGTCATGATATTCGACCATGCTACGCCGAATATTCCTAACCATCATGACAACTTGGTCGGCAACATTTCCCCAGCCCCAAATACCCTCGTGGTGAGGATAGTTGGCCTTGATGAAGGGATGGTTAGACATGCCCAGATGTTCAAAGTCCCACTCATCTTTTGCGGGCCATCCCGTAAGAGCTTCCATTTGCATGAAGATCATACGCTTGTCTCCGCTTGGAAATCCAGCAATGATCGTCTTATAAAAGTCGATATCAGTGGGTACATCGTAGGATGGAGGCTGCCACTTGCAATTGCCTCCGCCCAAGTTCAAAGACAGTTGGCGTTGACTTTGTAGATCGAGAGTGGACGGGATGTGTGGANTGCCTCCGCCCAAGTTCAAAGACAGTTGGCGTTGACTTTGTAGATCGAGAGTGGACGGGATGTGTGGAGATATGGCATTATTATTCTTGTAGTCTATGTAATTCTCAGGTCTATTATGTCTACGATCTTCTGGTGATTGACTTCGCAAGTATTGATATTGAGAGAGGACTTCCGGCGAAGAAGAAAGTTCATTAGTTATGTTTATGAGCAGTATAACTGCTGCCGCGATGGCAAAAACAAAGAGTGGCAACACGCTCTTTGCCTTTAGATTCATTGTTGCTCTTAGTATGTCGACTTCGATTTGAACAACAACACAAAACAGTGGCTTGATGCTTGTTGGCTTGCTTATTGAGCTCAGCTTTTTGGAGAAGGAGGTCATAAAAAGTGGGGTCATAAAAAGTGGGGTCATCAGTAAATGTCGTAGGTTCGCTCCCATGGTTCGCTCTATTGTATCAAAGGTTCTGTCGCACCTTGAGGGTTAACCCCACTTCTGTGCCCTTCACCGCAAACCACAAACCACCCATCTCATCTCCCTCTCGAGACTACTTACTCACTACTACCTATGCTCGAACAACAATCAGCAGGCAGCAGTAGCAGCAAACCCACTCACCATAGTCAAAGAAATACGCCATGTCAAACAATAGCGATCAGCCGCCACGAGTCCAGTTGGGTTTCTCTATACCACTAGACAACACAGATGAAGATGAACATGATGACAACTCTTCTTCATTCAACATTGGACACACATCACCCAATTGGTGTGATTGGGA
>JALLBI010000656.1:0-13927 GCA_036940125.1 Mediolabrus comicus
CAATGTTGAAGGTGACTCAAGTTGGAGGAGGAAGTAGTGCCTTTGTCTCCCCAACTCCTCGAAAGTCTTCAGTGAATAGTGCCAAGAAGTCATCCATGTCATCAGTGGATGTTACAACGACGGACTTTTCTTCATTTGCTTCACAATCTCCAACTCCTGGGAACAATATCAATAGTAGTGGCAGTAGTAACAACGCATCAGCAATGAAGAAAACGAATTCATCGACCAACAACAGTAACTCAGCAACATCAGGGACCAAGAGTGCACCACCTAAACCGATTGCCGGCGTAGTTAATCCGGCAGGTTCACATCTTCACAATCATTTGAAATTCTTTACTACCCATCGTAAAGACTTACAAGGTCATCCTACCACCCATCCGGATTATTCACCCCGGACACTCCAAGTTTCCTATGCCGAAATTGAACGTGAAAGTGGTGCTAAAGTCTCACCAGCCCAAAAACAGTGGTGGGAAATGAAAAGTCAATATGCCGATTGTGTACTATTATTCAAAACTGGGAAATTTTACGAAATGTTCCATGATGATGCCGACGTCGGAGTGAAAGTACTTGGATTTGTGTATATGAAGGGTACCTCCGCCCATGCTGGATTTCCTGAGGCAGGCTACGCCAATATGTTAACCAAGTTGGTCGATGCAGGATACAGAGTGGCACGTGTAGAACAGACGGAAACACCGGAGGCATTGAAGGAACGGAAGGCTCGTGCTCCCAAAGGGCAAAAGCCACAGGTTGTTTGTCGTGAGATGTGTAGTTTGGTATCTCAGGGGACACGTACCTTTTGTTTCTTGGAGGATGCAACTGTTCTGGAAAAGGGTGATGGCGGAGGTAATGGTAGAGGTCCATTGTTGGCAATCAAGGAGATCTTGTTGGAAGAAAATGATGATAATGATTTGATGGTGGAGGAAGATGAGACTGGAACAAAGGCTGTATGTGAATACGGAGTAACCATTGTAGATGCCGTGACTGGAACTGTCACTTTGGGCCAGTTTGCAGATGACGTTTTGAGAAGTAGGATGCAAACTCTGCTCGCTAGCTTTGGTCCATCAGAGGTGAGTATCACGTGGTGTGCTTTGGAACAAGTTTACTTGCAAAAAGAAAACTTACTTCTCCTAACATTCACTGCAATTTCTCGACTTATAGGTCATTTACGAAAAAGGCGAGAACGGTGCCTCCAAGACGCTAGTTTCTCTTCTGAAATCGGCTTGTCCCCCTAATACAGTCTTTCAAGCTTTGAACCACGCCGAACGATTTCCCATATCATTTGCCGTAGAAGCCCAAGATCGGCGAATGATTGAACGCACGCAGACACTTGTTCACCCTTGGGATGCAGATGAGGCGCTAAAAGAGCTGCACCGAAGGGGATACTACCCTCGATCCTCTCGGAAAAAGAGTGAACCTTCTTCAGGAGAGGAAGGGATTGCTCGTTGGCCAGAAATCCTGCGTAGTTGTATTCAAGGAGGTGCAACTCTTACCATTCAATCCTTCGGAGCTGCTTTGTATAATTTACAACTGAGTCTCATCGATGCTGAAATTCTAAGTATGGGTATTGTCAAACCTTATTGTCCACCAAGTAATGTCGATGTGGCGTCCAACCTGCAGCTTCAAGAGATGTACAATAAGGAGGCACATCAAGTTGATGGTAGAAGTCTAATTGAGACAGAACAACAACCTGTTGACTTTGGAACTTCTCAGGTTGCAGACGATTCTGCCTTGTATGAATCCGAATCCAGCATTGATCACATGGCTCTTGATGGTCGTACCCTCACAAATCTTGAAATCCTTCATAATATAACATCTGGTGCTTACCAAGGGAGTTTGCTCTCCAAAATTGACACCACACAGAGTCCTCATGGATCTCGTCTTCTTCGAGCATGGCTTCTCCGTCCTCTCTTCCGAAAGGTAGATATCGACAGGCGTGCCGATGTTGTTGAGGAGCTAACAGGCGGGGCTATGGCCGTGGCTATGGCGGAGGCAAGATCTCTCTTGAAAAAGACTGGCGATGTTGAAAGACTTTTGAGTAGAGTACACAGTATGGGCGGTGCTGCTACTACTGCAGGTGGTGATGAGCCTTCTTCAATGGCATCCCATCCAAATGAAAGAGCAGTGTTGTATGAGATGGACAAACATACAAAACGAAAGGTTGGTGATTTTTCGAAGGTACTCAATGGGCTGCGGGCAGCTGCCGAGATCCCTGACTTGTTCGCTAATGCAGAAATTCAGAGTCCCATGTTGGAGAAAATTGTCAGAACTACTGATGAGAATGGATGTTTTCCTGCTGGTATGAAAGAAAGGTTGGATTGGTTCTTTGACAACTTTGACTTGAAGAAGGCGGCGAAAGGAGAGTTTGAGCCAAGTCGTGGCATGGATGAGGACTATGACGAGGCATGCAATGAGATTGATCGAATCAAGCGCGACTTGCAAGATTACAAAGATGAGATGTGTTCGTCAGTGTTACATCCAAGAAATACAGCACGCTCCTCTTGGAAGTACATCAACGTGAAAGAAGACTCCAAGGATAAGTACCTCATTGAATTGCCCATTTCGGTCAATGTTCCAGATGACTTTGAGGTGAAGGCAAAGCGTGGAAAGGGAGCGAACCAAGTCAATAAGTACAGAACAGCTTTTGTTGAGCAACTAGTACAGGAGCTTGAACGCGCAATTGATGTGAAGAATGAACGAAAGGCAGCTGGTATGAAACTTGTATTCGCCAAATTTGATTCCATGAGAAGTGTTTGGATGGCTGCAACGCATGCTACAGCAATGTTAGACGCACTTGGATCTCTGGCGCAAATTGCTTCTCAGCCAGGGTTTTGTCGACCTCAGATAGTGGACTGTGCTCCCACGGAAAAGCCGGGAATAGAGATAATTCAGGGGCGGCATCCCTGTGTTGAAGTCACACACAATGGAGGTGACTTTATTCCGAATGATTTGACTCTTGGTGGAACATTCGATTCGTCTGATAGTCATGGAGATGGTCCCGTTGATACCTCGACTGTCCTTCTCTTGAGTGGTCCAAATATGGGAGGAAAAAGCACCCTTCTAAGGCAAACTTGCCTGATCACCATCTTGGCGCAAGTCGGTTCATTTGTGCCTGCAGAGAAATGTAGTCTGACACCTGTTGATAGAATCTTCACACGTCTTGGCGCATCGGATCGAATCTTGTGCGGCCAGTCCACATTTTTCGTTGAACTTGCAGAGACTGCAGCCGCAGTGCGGGGTGCCACTAGGCGTAGTTTGGTAATTATGGATGAATTGGGAAGAGGGACATCAACTTTTGATGGCACTGCGATTGCTAGTGCTACTGTTCAGCACCTCGTCGAACGTAACAAATGCTTGACGTTGTTTGCCACTCATTACCATTCTCTTCTTGAAGATTGGAAAAATGAACCGGCCATACGTCTTGGTCACATGGAATGTATCGTTGAGGACAACGATGATGATGATTCGGAGAAGAAGAACATTGCTTTTCTGTACACTCTCGGAGAGGGCCCCTGCCCGAAATCATTCGGTGTGAACGTTGCAAGGCTTGCTGGTCTACCCGATGATGTTCTTGAGAGAGCAAAACGTGTCAGTGCTGCTTTTGAGGCGGAAATGAGTGGAGAATCAAATCAGCACAAGATCATTCCATCGAAAGCGGAGGATATGGTGAATCAAATTGAGAAGCTGTTTTCTCATGAAGGAGAGGTGAATCATGACGAGCTGAAGCAAATTTGGCAAGGACTTCAGGCCGAATGTTTTGATTCTAGTTACCTAACTAAATAACCATAGATAAAAGGTTCATTGAGAAACATTCAATGTAACACGCCGTTTGATCCCGCCGCCAATAGAAACACCCAAAATACTGTTGCTCTCCTTCTTCCTTCGATTTCGCTTGCAGTCATACTCCAGTTCCTGCAATAGAGTCGGATTATTTGCCAAGTGCTCACTCACTTCCGACTTGAACGTCCTAAAGATATAGCCAAGATATTGCATCAAATTTTTGAGCAATGGTGAGTGTGAAGCTTCCAAAACAGCCTTCAGGTTGCAGAGAATAGGGATGACAATTTCCATTAGATGCTTCCGTGATATGTTTGACAGCAGCCTTTTCTTGTGAAGATTTTGTCGATCAGGTTTCGATCTGTTTGCGCTGGAAATATCGTCTTCTTGATCATCGTCTGCTCCTACACGCCCAACTTTGATTTCAGGGGACGTCAGGATGTCAAGCGTGTCAGTCAACACAGCAGTAGCTGCCTCAATCCGTTTGTTGGACAGTCTAGCTGAAGATGGCAATTTGCAAGCAGCAGCTAGATCACCACTAGTTTCGAGTGCTCCCCCAAGCACTTCCTTCACCAATCGCGCCGTTACCTCCAATTTCTGCTCATCTGACATGTTAGTTAGCAACATATCATAGATCTCTCTCCTTTTATGGTATCTATCATCTCCATCAAGAAAGGCACCGTCGAAATCAATGTTCATGCCATTTCCACCAGCACTGGCTTCAGCAATGTAAAGTGGATGTGCTTTACAGTTGTTGAAGACAAAGACTGCTCCGACGAAGCTATTACTTAAAAGATTTGGTTGCTTCTCCAACAACGGGCCGCGAAGGGCTGTTTGTGCAAGGCAACTCACTTCCTCGTCATCATCCGCTACTGCTGCCAAAAATCTGTGGACGAACAGACCTCGCCACTTAACGTAATCTTGCAACAACAAACTTGATAGAAGCAAAATTGCATTCTTTTTCACCATTGAATACTCTCCCATGGACCTACCAAAAGTAATGCTGAGACGGCTTCTCGAGTTTCCATCATTCAACTTCTTTTCTCCTGCTTGCAAACAACCTGCCATAAAGACAAGATACTTATCAACAAGGTTGGTGTATCGTACACATAAGTCTCCCATTACCATCAAACAATTTGACATAACAGACGGATCTGTATTGGAGTCTTGATCTAGCTCACGTGCAAGAATGTTGAGATTTTCCTTGGCAAGTGCTTCGTTCCTCAAACAAAACTTTCCAAGTGCCACAAAGGCGTGCGCTCTGACGCTTGATGGAGTCGGAGTTAACGCGTTGTCGGATGAATTCGGAAGAGGCATGGAATATGGGAGAGTCAATTTTACCAAGTGCAGTAGACGCTTTGATGGCTGAATAAGAAGCCCACGCACAGGCTCCTTGTCGGTGGGAGTGATATCTTTGTTCTTCTTAGTATTGAAGCTAGATGAGTCCTCCTGGGAGCTGAAACCAATCATGGTAAGCTCACCAACGAAGTACAATGCGCTTGATAGAAGCTTTTCATCGTCCTTGCAAACCGATCCCTTCTTCGCCACGGAAGAAAAGCACGATTCAATCGTCACCTCACAATGGGAAAGCAACCTTGTTGCCCACTTTTCGCATTCATCAGACACATCAGCATCAGACTCTTCACATAACCTTTTTGTCAGTGTTACCAAAGCACCTACCGCAGCGGAAATGAGTTCAACTGGCATTGTGAATGACTCCAAGTCCTTCAAAATATCATTGTAGCATGTTTCGGCTTCTTCATGAGGTACGAAATTCCCCATTCTTGCAATGACCATCAAACAATCACGGGATGTTGACGTCAGGCTTGCCTTCTTGTCGGCAGAAACATCTTCTGAGTTCGAAAGGGAACGCAACTTTTGGAGTGACAACGTGAGGAAAGAAGAGTCAACCTGGCTTGATTGGACAGCTTGGCGTAACGAAACGTTGCCAAGAGACGACTTGGCTTCGTTGGTTGAAACGAGAGTACTCGTAACAGCATCCAACAGACACCAGGCGCCCGCTCTCATTGCCGCAATGTTCGTTTCAAACAAATCACTCTCCAAATAATCATCATGTGAGAGTGTAGAGTCCAAACTTGAGCGTCTGTCTAGACCAAGAGAAATCGCCCCAACATGATAGACAGCCCTCAGCAAATTCTTGACGAGAGACTTGCAATTACCACCGGCGATTACAAACGACTTTTGTAGTGCGGTCTGCAATGATCCCGTACCATTACGTGATCCACCAGCTTCTTTGGATCCTTCACTGAGTTTTGATAGGATTCTCAAAGCAACAAAGTACCTCGTGCTGCCGTCATCCGTAAGCTTATCATTAGCATCTCGTCCGAGCTCCAAAATTGGATCAAGGACCAGCTCGGAAAAGAACTCAACTGCCTTTGTTACACAAGTGATTTCCGCATCGGACACTAGCGGCAATACAGTGTGTGCCCACGCTAGCTCCAACGATGAAGCCTGGGCAGTGTACTCATCACTTTCGTAATTTGCTTTTACGAGCTTTGTCAATGCATCAGCGGCAGCCTTCCTTGTTGCAACGGAAGAATCATTACAGAGCTGACATAATGCAGAGATGTCAAGTCCCGAGACAATGAACTCCTCCTTGTTTTCTCTGTGAGCCAAAGAGAGCATTTGAAGCCAAGCAACAATGGATGCCTTACGAACGGTGGCCTTTTCATCAGTACTTGCCCTTTTCCGAAGGGTCTCTACCAATGAAGTACCAATCTTGCACAATGCATCAGTAAGGGCTCTGGAGGGAACTTTGCTACTGTCCTCATTCAACTTACTTGGCGTGTATGCAATGATTGTACCATCAAGATTTCTGTTCTCTTCTTGT
Organism: Mediolabrus comicus; assembly: GCA_036940125.1. NCBI lineage: Eukaryota > Bacillariophyta > Thalassiosirophyceae > Thalassiosirales > Thalassiosiraceae > Mediolabrus > Mediolabrus comicus. The sequence continues at coordinate 6,626 of JALLBI010000656.1, forward strand.
GCCAAGCTTGCCTTTTTCACTACCTGACTTAATGACATGGCCGCACGTGCACGTACTGTGGGAGACTTGTCCGTCAATCGTCCTTGCAATGCAGANTTCAACTTACTTGGCGTGTATGCAATGATTGTACCATCAAGATTTCTGTTCTCTTCTTGTGCCAAGCTTGCCTTTTTCACTACCTGACTTAATGACATGGCCGCACGCGCACGTACTGTGGGAGACTTGTCCGTCAATCGTCCTTGCAATGCAGACAACAGAATCGACGATGGGGTACTTGGTTCATTGTTATCATTGTCATTACTCGCCTTCTCGCCAAAAGTAGAAAAGGGGGTAAACATCCATGCTGCCAACTGTGCCGTCTTCTCGTGATCTTTCCAGAACCACCCAGTCGTCAAAATCTCACCAATGAGTTCCACCGCTAGCAAACGATGACTTGAAATCTTGGAGACGCACATATCACCGATGAAACGTAATATGTTAGATCGTTCCATTGGAGGGAGTTGTTCCGAACATTGGATACCAAAGTTACATACACGCGATCGTGTATCGGCCCTTTCAAGTCCCTTGGTCGTGAAAAGTTTCTGAAGAAGTCCCATAATTAGTGTCAAGACGGGGTGAAGATTGGGACGGTCAGAAAAGGACGACGATGATGCCGAACTTCGTGTGGTACGACGAGGTGTGGTGGCAGATTTCTTGAGGGAGGGTGGGAGTAATACACCACCACTCTTGTTGTTGCTGTCTGGAGAGGTATTCTCACCATTCTTCCCGGGAGTGTTGTGTGCAAAGGAGATGGATTTACGACGATCTCCTCCTCCTCCTCCTCCTGCCCGGGGAGTGTGTGATAGACTTGTTCCGGCAGACGATGTTGACAGACGTGTACTGCTACTCCTGCTATGAGCATTCAACTCAATATCCTCCGAAATGGAACTAATACAGTTCACAAGGAAGGATGATACGACTTCATATGCCGCCATCTTACCCATTTGGCCATTGGGTAGCTCCATTTTGAGATGAAGCATGGGCAACAATCCACGAAGGAGAAATGTAGTCGATTCTTGAAGTTGCCTCGTGGCAAGTGCCTCCTCTCGAGAGGTGGCACGTGCCGATGAGGAAGACGAATTCCGACCTCTTCGTGACATTCCACGGCTTGATCGGCTAGAACGTCTCAACGGGGCAGCACCAGGAATGTTATTGTCGGTGGTAACATTACTATCCAGTGAATCTCGATCGAATGGACTACTGTTCTTCTTGTTATTCGGAGGAAGTAACATCATTCGTAATGCCAATTCCAATGAAGTTACAGCCTCTTGACACAATTTGGCATCAACATCATTCTGATTGAAGCTGCGGTTGTTGCTCCGGCTACTATTGTTGGAACGACATCCAGCAAGTAATGCTGAAACAATCCCAAGAGCACAACATGCTGCCTCACTGTAAAATTCACGTGCCTCGGATGACCAATTTTTGAATTCTACCTGTAATGGTGCACGTCCTAACAGGTTGGCAAGTTTCACACCTCCCATGACCATGTCATGTTCATCCAACATGTTGTAATTTTCTCCATCCTCTTCTTCTTCCTCTTCATCATCATCCATTATCTCTTCCTTCTCCTCCTCATCGTCATCACTATCTTGTTCATCATAATCTTCCACAACAGTCTCCTCTTCCTCATCATCAACAACAGGTTCCAGGAAGCGCAAGATATCGTTCTTGACATAAAACTGCTTCTTTCTACCAGGAGGAGCACCATTGTTCAAGAAAAAAGTGTGGACAAAAGAGTATGCTTTTGAGTGACTTTTCCCTGGCAAGAACATGTGCCCGGTCACCACCAAAAGAATACCACCACCCACTGACTCCTGTGCATCAATAGCACCTCCTTGCAACTCAATACGAAGGATATCGTCGGCATCTTCACCTCCCTCATCAATACCTTTTCCAGCCCACTCAAAGAAAGTTTTTCGAACACGTTCTCCAGGAGTTGTCTCTTCACCGTTGGTAGGACCAGTAACTTCAGCAACAGAGGAGGGAGACGTGGGGGCGGACGGTTCCATGCCCCGTGAGACGGTACTATCCGGCTGGTAAAACCTGTTCAATTGGGCTGGTGTATTCACTAGCGTTTTGTAATACTGCTTGATGAATGCCTTCCCAATTTGCAGGGGCAATGCACCACCGCCTCCCGCCGGAGGTGGAGGGGTAGCAGCTGGACTAGGTTCTGACGACATAAGATTTGCAATGACAAAGATTTATGAAGTTGGTGCAATTCTACTAGCTGCTAATTCAACAAAATGAAAAGTGCGTAACCCTCACAACCACATCTATCTATGTGCTAACGTCGTCAAAGGCTGTGCAGCGGCAAGGAGATTACCAAGGACAACCCCCACTACCAACACTAAGATGCGGTGGATCTGCTTCAGCGGTGGATATCCGCGCGCTTGCTTTTTCCTTTTGGCTCGATTTCGTGCTCCAGACAGACGCTCTCTTTTCCCTTTCACCCTTCTTCTCTCAGCCAACGGGGATAAACAAGAAGGAAGGGGATGGACAAGAAGGTAAAGCATAGAATGTGATGTTCAGAAAATAATTGAATGTAAATAATGAAATATTATGTGTGCGTTTACTTCAACGTAAAGTCAAGTGGATGAACGTCTCAACCTCATTTCTTTCTAGCCCGTTTCCTACCCGCTGCCTTCGTCGTCTTCCCTTGAGAGATCGCAGGTGCAGAAATCGTTGCATGTGCGATTGGAGCAGGTGCTGTAGCTGTAGGCTCTGAAGATGATGTAATGGTACCAGCTGGCTGAGGGGCAACTGACGCAGAAGTTGCAGGAACAGCAGTTGCGTTTGCCGTGGGTTGGCTTACGACTGGTGCTACCGCTGCTGCTGGTGCAGGAGCTGAAGAAGCAGGCTTTTTCCTCTTCTTTTTCGATGCCTTTTCTGTGCCAGTTCCGGGAGCCCCAGTCTGAGCCGATTCTTTGCCCACTTTCTTGTTGTTGGAGTTGTTACTACCATCCGGCGTATCGCCTTCTTTCTTCACCTCAGTGGTAGTAGTTGAAGCTCCTGCTGTCCGCCTCTCCAACTTAGCTTTCTTTTCTGCCAGCTCTGCTTCCTTCTTCAATGCCATCTTTTGGAGGATCAGCAATGTCATGGCGTCCTTCCTAACTCCATCAAATAAGTCGCAAGACCGCTTTGTTGCAATTGGTTCTTTTGGCACGCCCAACTCAGCCAATATTTCATCCATTTGTTTCAATGTTGACTTCTTCAATTTTGAATGTCCCTCTATATTAGGAGGGAATAGTCTACCAGATTGGAGATACGGCGTTCCAGGAGTAGGCACAGGTGCCGTCTCGTTAAATGATGCATCAACTTCTTGATGTGCATGCAAGAAAGGATCTGAATGTGTCGCAGAAGCAACAGTAGTTGTAGGACGAGAGGATGGTGCCGTGGTGAGAGAAGAAGGCACAGTGTTTGGTTTCTCTGTAGACGTCACTGCTTTCATTGTCGATCCTGAGGGAACCAAATGCTTGCCGCTCTTTTTCAATTTTCTCAATTGTGCCTCAACTGCTCTCAATTCAGCACGTAGCGATGCCTCCTCTTGTGCCTCTTCCTTGGATTGGGTCCAAATATATTCTAATTGTTTACGTCTCGCTCTTTCGGCGACAAGATCGAACGCCTTGCCACGATTAGATGTCCCAGTATTGGGGAAAGATACGGTAGGTGCTATTGATGGGAGTCTTAGAGTCGACTCGAGTGCCGCACTTTCAGCTGGATCGAGGGATTGTTTATTAGACATTGGTGCTAATGTAGGCTGACTTTTTGAGGTCCCGTCTGCAGTTTCAGTGACCTTATCTTTTGCAGATGGCACATCTATTTTCGGTGTTGTTGATGTTGATGCTGCTGGTGCTGCTGCTGCAGAAAGTTTTGTTGCTTCGGCAACGACACGCTTTTGCGCCAGTATGCTTCCAACTTGATAATACCGGTATTGCAAATCTTCCACCTGTCGTAGGCTACTCACTGTGCCTTTCTTGAAACGCAAATGCCACCTGTCAATGATAACAGGCCACCGTAAATCACAAGACTGACATAGATCCATAAGTACATCTGTCTCTGCTTTGGTCCAGGGCAAAATTTTGTTGCTTTCTAACAGTTGTTGTTGAAATAATAATGATGATGTCTCCGCTGCTTTATTGGTTTCTTTGTTCCCGTCACCACTACCCCCCGTTGTCATAAAATCAGGCAGGTAAACCCCCAAATCTTCAACTTCTGACATTGCCAAATAATTTTGATATTCCTTATCTGTATATGTCAAAGGATCCAAATGTACATCAAAACGAGCATACGGATAGTCTGCATATTCAACATTGGCACGCACCCAATGGAAAAATTTGGCAGAGTCATGACGAGCAGATGATGAAAAATCTTTCCATGCCCACTTATTCCGAAGTGGTTTAGATGTAAAAACGGTGCGATTGCCTAACTTGATTGCCGAGGGAATATTGTTTGTCAGAGGTTTCTCGGGGCTGTTTGGCACCCCGACAGCAGCTGATGATTCCACTGGCTGCGTAGGTTGATGCTGTCCCTCGTCAAGGCCCTTTCGCCAACCAATGGACGGTACCACTGGTGGCAATGAATCCAAGATATCACTGCTATTCGTTGCTGCTCCTTGCTGGCTCATTATTGCTCTCCCCCAAGTAGTTCTATGGTGCCATCGCCCAGCGGCTGTCTGAATAGGCCCACGGCCCATGATACCTCATCGCATCGTCATCGTCATGTCGATTTTGATATTTGATATTCGATTTCATCTCAAAACAGATGGTCACCATGAAGCCAATGTTCTGATGATGGCTTCGATATATTATTATGGTCATAATATTACTACCAGGACAAAGAAGATGACGAAAATTAACACAAGGAGTGCGTCCTTACTGGCAGCGTTTCTGCTGCTGGCAAACACCTTCCCAAGTATGAGCTTTACTCCACCAATATCATTGACGAAAAGTAGTCATCAGAATATCTTACAAACTTCAACAATACTGAATAGCGCCAATGACAATAGTGGTGATGAAGAGGCTCGACGTCTCAAGGAAAAGGCAGATCAGTACCGTAGCGAGGCGGAAAAACTGAGAGTAACGCTCGGCCTGCAAAGAATAGAGGAGCTCAAGGAAGATATTAAAGAGTTTATGAAAGGAGAAGATTCAGGATCTTCAGAGATTGAGCAGAAAAAGTTTGCAGAGCTTAAAGGACGTGTTGAAAAGCTTGTACGTCAGAGTGTCGGTGATGAAGAGGCAGACAAATTGCTGACTGGTCTTGCTGCATTCTCTTCCAACGATAATAACGTGCTGCCAGCCGTCGAAAGAAGTCCTTCTTCTACTACTAATAACGTCGCACTAACTGAAGAGGAAATGAAGAATGCCATCGCATTCTTGGGATCCTTGCCTATACCTGTCAAAGATACTCTTGCAAAAGCTGCTGGGTACCCAGATTATGAATCAATCATCAACCTTGAGGAGTTTGTGAACAATCTGTACGTCAATAAAGACGCTTCTACAGAAAAGCTCCGTAGGCTGTACTTTCAGTCATTTGCTAAAAATCTTCCCGGGGAAGTTATAGTAAAAGATTCCAACGAAGAATACCAAATCCAAGACATATCAAAGATAATTCAAGAACAGATTGAAGAGAGGATGGAGGGTAGCACACGGGCAATGGAACTCTTTCCCCGCGTAGTACAAGATGTAGATGAGGCACTGCTGCCAAGAGAGATAGATGCTCAGGTTATTTTTCAATTACTGGATCGGACTACCTTCATGGCAGTTGAAAAGCCAATGCAGGTTCAAGGCGGATACATCATTCGTGGAGAGAATAAACGCAAAACTGCTACGCAGCTGCTAGAAGTTATCGATGAAAAGCTTGACAAAGAATCTCCTCAATGGAAGGAGTCATTCCAACTGAGCTTCGTTGAAATTTATGCAGATTCATCAGATCAACTGTTTGAAGATGCGCTGCTTATCACCCCAAACAATTTTGCACCAATGGCTCCAAAGCTTTTTACTGCCGTCATTACAGCGATCTCATTGTTTTCGTCTTTCGTTTACTGTATCGATACGTTTAGTGAAAACGATGCAGTAATGCAAAGGCTAAAAGAAGCAAGTGAGCAAGCCACTGCTGGTATTGTGGGTGCATATGACTTGGCATGGTTCAACGAGTTGCTAGTGCCAATGCTAGTCACCCTTGGTCTCGCGCAGGGGCTACACGAGGCTGGACATTTAGTGGTTGCATGGTCAAAGGGAATCAAGATGACCCCACCAACGATTCTTCCATCGCAAGCACTTCCTTATCTCAGCTTCCAAAATAGACTCAAGACATCACCAAAAGACTATACGGCGTTGTTTGACTTTGCGTTTGCTGGTCCGGCGCTGGGATTAAGTGTGTCATTCGTTGCTTTCCTTTTGGGTCTTCAGCTGACAACTCAAGTAGACCAAGCCACTGCTCAGTTACTTCCGAGCCTACCGGTAGGGTTTATTACCCAAAGTACCCTAGGAGGGACAATTGTAGACTTGTTGCTTGGTGGTGGCGATGGTATCCTTCTAAATCAAGACCCATCTACTCAAATTCCTCTTCATCCTGTTGCTATCGGCGGTTNGTGGCGATGGTATCCTTCTAAATCAAGACCCATCTACTCAAATTCCTCTTCATCCTGTTGCTATCGGCGGTTTCCTTGGTCTTATCATTCATGCGTTTGACATGGTACCAATCGGTAGCACGGATGGTGGGAGGATGAGTCAGGCCGTCTTGGGTCGAGTATGGCATCTCACATTCTCTAGTCTAGTATTTACCGTACTGTTTCTATCATCGATTTTCAGCGATGGTGTCAACTTGTTGTTGGGGTTCCTTTTCATTTATAGTTTTACTCAAAGAGATATGGAAATAATTTGCAGAAATGAGATTGATAGGGTTGAACTGCCGCGCGCTGTTGCTGCGTTTGTAAGTTGGGTGGTTGCCGCATTGATTCTTGTACCTTTGAGGTAGATGCCAGGTTAGAGTAAAATGGATTTACCATCTACATTTGCTTCATCATGATGATGTAACCTATCTATTATATTATATCCTCATTTACGCTCGTCATGTTTGTTTGTTTGATACGATGTTTTCTCTCAATTGCTCAAAAGCATCCAGCATCATGTCATCCAATTCAGCTACTGCATTAAACGAATAGACGCAATCGGCGAATTGATCCAGGTCTGTGCTAGAGATGGCAGAAAGTATATCATGTATGAATGCCAACTCGCGCGATTCAATGAATCTACAATCTTT
>JALLBI010000662.1:0-10132 GCA_036940125.1 Mediolabrus comicus
GTTAGCAATAGCAAGAGCTGGGCCGGCGGCGGTGGCGGTGTATGGTAGTGGTGGAGATTAAGTGGTTGGACAAAGAGCAATAATATTATGAAGCAAGCCTACACCAATACCATCCGTGGAGGTGGCGGCAAGCCGCTAACTATCGCTACTGGATCAAAAAAGGGAAATAAATCGAAAATGCAAGTTCCTAAGTGTGCTTATGGTACCGCCTGCAATAGAAAAGGATGCGCGTTCCGTCATGACAAGCCAACTATTGCAACTCAGCAATATGAGAGCTATCACGACGACCCAAAGTCTAAGATTTGTAAACAATTCTTGGGTGGCATTTGCTCTTATGGTTCACGCTGCTTAAATCGACATCCTGGCGAAGAGGAAGCAGAAAGGGTGAGAGCTCAATACAAACAGAGTAATTGTACATACGGTGACGAATGTATGACTGAAGGATGTCTGTATTTTCATCCATGGGAGGCTGAAGAAGCAGAAAGTGGCAATGCTGAGCTATTGTGTCAAGAGCTAGGAGGGATGGGGCTGNGAAGAAGCAGAAAGTGGCAATGCTGAGCTATTGTGTCAAGAGCTAGGAGGGATGGGGCTGCAAAGTGCTCACGAAATACCCACCTATGACCAATGGATTGCTACAAATTGTCCTGCACCTGCAACAATGGATGCAAATGAATCATATAATATTTGGTACTATCCTGGGAGTGGAATGCAACGGCAACCTTATGAGGTATATACATTAATGTACCCTCAACATGCATCGTCGACATCATTTCTAAATGCAACATCACAATCATGGCAGCCAGCTACGGAGAGTTCGACGCAACAAGAACCGCAGTCATTTCAAGAGTGGAAATCCAAAGGGTGTCCATATCCTGACTGGTTTACTTCTGATCATGATCCTTGGTACGATGATGACGGGTTGAGACGGGAGATGGAAGAGGTTTTTCAATTGCTCTACGGTGAAGGTGCAGAGGAAATGAGGAAAAAAGTAGAAGAGGAAGAAAACGAAGCCAATCCAACACCTGCTGAGCTAATGTCATCGAGCTCAAACGGTAACTCAGGCAGGCAGACTACAGCGGAAACACCGACTAGTGGGTGGGCGAGTATCGCTGCAAAACGTCCTCCTCCACAAGCAGCAAATCTAAAGAGTGTTGAAGTAGAGAGGAAAACTACGGCCGCTGTTCCAAACGTCACAATCTCTGTAAAGAAATCGCGACCAGTTGCAATACCCAAAGAGGTATGGCTTCCAGATACTGCCAACTCAGACTATTTTCATATGTACCCGAATCCAATTGAAAGATTCAATGCTGTCAATGCCTATCACAAACCACATTTATCAACAGTCAAAATTCCGTTGTGCTTTGACAATCACGCGACAAATAACTCGAAAGGAGGCAAGGTTGCTCTGCTTGACGTTCATTTTCAGTCAGCTAAAACGGTTATACCGGTACTTAATCGCTTTCTCCCAAAAGCCATAGCCGCAAACAATGAAGTATGGATCGTTACGGGAAGTGGACAGCACGTCGGAGTAGGTCATCAACGCCGTGAAAGTGGTGGTGTACTTTTCAATGCCGTGAAGAAATATCTCGAGGAGCACGAAGATGAGCTTGGACTTGAATTCCGAATAGGCAAAGATACAAGCGGCGGCAAGAACAAAGTCAGTGGAGGTGCATTCCTTGTGAGGAAATCAATTTCATAAAAAATATAGAAACAGTGTCTTCGAAATAATACGCTATAATGTTTTTATTTCTTGTACTCTCCTCGCCATCCTGGGACAACCCAATCAATCACTCCTCCTTCTCCGATAACAAGATCGACCCAGTCGGTAGTCGACGTTCCAGTGCCCGCAGCCGCATCATTTAACGACCCTCTTTCTGTTGGACATGTGTTATCAATTCTGGTGAACTTGTCAAAGTCAAGGCCAGCCTTAGAGGCAGCATCCTTAATGGCAGGAACGGCAGCTGCTGGTAAGATAGGTTCTTTGGCGTAGACAAACGCGCCTTCGTAGTTTCCTTGCAGTGTGTGACCTTTGTANGGACATGTGTTATCAATTCTGGTGAACTTGTCAAAGTCAAGGCCAGCCTTAGAGGCAGCATCCTTAATGGCAGGAACGGCAGCTGCTGGTAAGATAGGTTCTTTGGCGTAGACAAACGCACCTTCGTAGTTTCCTTGCAGTGTGTGACCTTTGTAGGCTACAAGTTTGAAAGGTGGGATGTCTTTGCTACCATCGGACTCTCCTAGGATATACCAGTTTTCGGTAAACTTTAGTCCATACATCTTTCCTGCAGTGTGCATTGTACGTCCTGTCGGGTTTTCGACATTGGGCATAACAGCGTCGACAACCATGTTCTCTGTGAGACTATTCTCCCAGTATCCACCTCCATATTCTTCTGGCCGTGGTACTCTAAAAAATATACCCATGTCTAGCTGAGTTTTTGTATCGTCAGCAAACTCAAAGGTGTTGGACTGACAATCAAAGAGATCATAATTTGGATTGAGCCCATCAGTTTTATACCACTTCCCAATTAAAGATGATGGATCAAACTTCTTGACTGCAGTGCTATATCCAATGTTTTCAGCACTGTTATCCACGTTCTTGGGAACTTTTACACATTCATATTCCTCAATAGTGCAACTCAGCCAATTATCTAAATCTTCACTTCCAAATTCTGCAAAGCATCGCGTAGCACAAGACTGTTCACCCTTGCACCGACCTAGGCATGAGACGCCTTTGATCCCACGTGGGTTGGAAAATAGCTGCTTCGTTTGGTCTCCGCATTTATTGATGAAACATCCCACATCAGATTGTTCCATTTGGTTTTCCTTGGCGTATTCCGCAAAACCATCATATTTCTGTGTAGCACTTGCCGCAGTGTCGGCTAGGGCTGGGCCACTAAATAGAGAGTTGAGCGTCAGAGTAGCTGTGAGCGCTGCTGTCATTGCAATAGAAGCTAAAGGGTTGGATTGGTCCTTGTTGTTTGTGTCATCAAATGGGCTTAGTCTCATTGAAAGAGAAGTGGTCGTTGTTGGATTGTAGTTGCCACGTGTAAGCGACGAACGAGTCGTTGTGAAAGCAGATACCACACTATAATCAGCACAGAGCATACTGCCAATGAAACAGGCAATGCTAGCAACTATTATTCCTTGCTTCAGCATGGTTGTTTATTGTTGTGGCGATATGATTGTGGAGTAATAATGGAGCTGAGCTGATAGTTATGATGCATCTCAAAAGCAAAATGCAAAGCTCAAAACTGAAAAGGGCTAATAAAGATTTTGCCTTCAACAAAAGGAAAAGAGAGAAGTGATATCGAATTGGCAAGATTTCCTCTTCGCTTCTCGCTCATTCAGATTATTTGTTTCATGACTCGCTATATGATGGTACAACCCGAACAACCTACCAAGCTACACGCCATGCTTAACCAACGTTGTGGCTGGAGCGAGTAGAAGCTTATTTCGCATTGGTTATATGAGCAGTAAAATAATGGATAGTAACGACGAAGCACTGACGTCGGCGGACGCTGATCATGATGGGAGTTCTCCGAACTGCACCAACAATTCTTTGTCGATACTTCGACGCTCCCCTGATAACAAAGCGGCGCCTGATACCAATATTTCTAACGCCCGTCCACTAGTGGTGACGTTTAGTTCTGTTGAAGATGACGCTAAGAAAGACAATAATGTACAAAATAATGATACTATAGGCCCGCTGCCAATATCAGTACTGCATCGAAATATATCCAATCAATCTACAATAGATTCGGCCCTCAGTGGGAACTCCCACCTAGATGCCGACGATCCATGTGTCCGACGAATGTTTGGATTACCATCAACCAAAGTTGCAACAGTTGAAAAAAGACGTCGTGTAGAAATACTTCTGGAGCAGTGCGAGGCTTTGAGATTTCCATTCAAGAAAAGATTACTATTGGCCAATCTAGATCTTTCACATGATGATGTGCCAGTGGAAACAATATGTTCTGATCGATTGGGGTCGCAACTATACAAACTAAGTCTCGCTGGGAATCCACTTTGCAAAATTCCGGAACCACTGGTTCTGAAGTTGACCGGATTGAGAGTTTTGGATATGTCGCAATGTGGTATAAATGCTTTGCCAGAGAGATGGGAGTTGCCAAATCTGAAAAGATTAAATCTTAGTCACAATAGACTAGAAGAGTTCCCAAGCGAGAGGATAATATGCGGCTTGCCAGATCTACAAGCGCTCGAGTTATATGGCAATAAAATATCTCAGCTCACCCTGCCAAGGGATGCGTCAGAACTTTCGAAGTTGGATTACTTAGACGTGGGATCTAACATTCTTACATCTATTCCTGATGACTTGACAAAATTTCATTCATTGAAAACATTCAAATGCATGAACAATACGTTGGAACTAATACCTCCGGCTGTCTGTGAAATGGATCTTCGCGTATTTGATGTATCATCTAATCCACTGGTGCAGCCACCAATAGAAACATGTGAACGAGGCCTTCATAGCATGCGTAGGTATTACCATGCTTTAAGGCTTGAAGAGATGGCAGGGCCGGAATCATCTCAGGCATCACCAAAAACCAACATCCTAAAAACAAAGCATCAAAGGTCAAGGAGTAAAATGCGAAAGCGGAAAGACTTAGTGAAGAGAGTATTCCCTGCTTCTTTGCGTCCATCATGCGTGTTCAGATCAGTGTCAACTGAGTCTGCAAGTGGGAATTCCCTTTACAACTCAATTGATAGCCCAAAATCATCGATACTATCCGAACAATCTCCTGATAACAATTCAAAGATACAAAAACCACCTGTAAAGTCTGTTTCTATTCATCGTTCATCTCTGGATGTGTCAGAAGCGAAAGACTCTGTATCTGAAAAATCACTACCATCTGGTCAAGTCATACACGAAGAACAAACTATTGTAGATGAGAAACAAATGCCCAAAGATAATGCAGAGAGTGATTCTGATGACAGTGGATCTGACGATGGCGAAATCGCTGATGTAAACAAGCTTGTCGGCCTTAACAATACTACTCCTAAGAAGGTACCGGGCGGGATCACAGTTAACGACACTCTCAAAGTGATGTTTGTTGGTAATGCAATGTCAGGAAAGACATCAATTATAAAGAGGCTGATGGAAGGAAAAGATGCTACGATACCAAGGAAAGATGAGCGCACAATCGGGGTCGATATCTATAACTGGGACCCTAAAGATTCCTCAACATCGTTGAGCACGTCGATTCCACAGTTGTCACGCAGTGTACATGGTGATGATATTGGTGTGAAGTTCTCCATTTGGGATTTTGCTGGTCAGCATGTTTACCATGCTACACATGAGTTGTTCTATTCAAGTCAAAGTTTATATATAATTGTGTGGGACATGGGTGTTTCTAACCCGGATACCACTCAAACGAGAACTTCTTTCAACGAAGAAGAAAAGAAGATGAATGCATTCAAACTCACATATGATTCTTCAGACGATGAAGACGAAGATTTTTTTGACTCTGAACAACAGACTAGGAGAGCAAGAAGAGCGTTGGAAATGGATGTTGACACGAAGCTTCAATTCTGGATCGATTGCATCCAAATGACAACACCAGGAGCAGCCATCCTCCCGATAGCTTCGTACGATGACTATTTTTATGCTAACTCAGAAGAAGCGATCTTACGTTGTCAAATAATGAAAGAACGGCTACGCAGTCACGAAGAAAGAAGAGTGAAGAGTATGCAACAAAGACTTAAAGATTACGATTCAAAACTTGGCGTTGACTCTGAACAATCGTTAAGACTGCGAAGACTGTTGTCCTCATACAATCGCCCAAAAATTATCTTCGGAGATGGTCCAGACAGTGTGGTTCGAGTGAGTAGCACGCATTACACTGGCTTCTCGACGTTGGCCTCCAGAATTATTAACATTGCAACAGGTCAAGAGACGGGTGGTTGGAAATATCCTATTTTCCATGGGCACGTGGGGGTTAGAATTCCGAGAATGAGACTAGAAGTAAGAGATGTCGTTCGAAGTATGCGTGATCGTTTCAAAGTAGTTGAATGGAACTTCTTCTTAGCGGAGCTTGAAAAGAAAGGTATTGGGGCTGACCAAGCTGCTGATGTAAGCGACGCCTTGCTTTTCTTACAAAATATCGGTGAATTATCATACTTTGGCGTTGCGACTGATGAAAATGTAAGCGTCATGATAGTTGAGTGCCTTTTCTTATCACAACATTTTTCCTAATTTTCTGTTTCGTCAGATTCACAAATACTCTCAGGCTACTATTGATGAAGAAGGCCCAATATCACGCCACAGTAGCGTTGAAAGTTCTGTCAACTCAATCGATTCTTTAGGCCTTTCTGACTTCATTTTCCTCAACCCGAGATGGCTTGTTGCTGCGGTTGCTTGTATTTTAAGACACGATCTCTCCCGAGAACTCCTTGAAACAAAACGCAATCTACGCAATATTGAACATTTAATTGAAGAAGATGATAGTAGTTACCATGATGACGATTTGACTACAACTCAAAGTTATCCTGTGATTACCAGCCATGACACAGTTCTTTTGTGGTCTGCAAAACGATTCACAAAGAAAGCAGCAGAGCGAGCACTGCAATATTCGATCTCAAAGGTAGATCCTTTCGAATTTCTACAGCGTCTGTTGATAAAATTTGGCGTTTTCGTTCCAATAGACCTTTGTGTAGAAAAGGCATATCTGGGGGGTCATGATTATAGCACCAGTGATCTCAGTGGCCGTCCAGGGAACATCAATAACAATACATGGCTTTCTCCCAGATACTTTTTTCTTCCTAGTTTGCTTGGGCCTGGGGAACCATCGGATGGCTGGACCTACAAGACATCAGATTCGTGGAAGGCGGTTGTTTGTCACAGTATACTATTCCCGGACGGCGTCCCCCCTGGTTTAATGGAAAGAATAACGGCGTACGTGCTAAGTGATCTGTACACAAATGCCCCAGCAGTGACCAGTTCAAAAGCCTTCAAAGTAGATCTTTTACCTCATGATGAGGAGGGATCAATTAGGATAAAGGAAATACTATGCTGGAGATCTGCTTTCTATTTGAAGCTGGGAAAAGAAGTTACAGACAAATCAAGTGGGGAAATACAAGAAAATGTAATTGAGATATTCGCAACACTCGTGGATGAACGTTCCCCGCTTTGTGTTAGCACAGGCACGATGGGGGCTGGAATGCGTAGGCTCATTTTCTCGGGTAAAGGCCAAGCCGGTGATTTCGGGTCGAAGATCTACACTGGCGGTTATATGCGAGTGATCAAGAGAGCTATCAAACATGTGGTTCATGAATATTCCGGGGTTGAGTTTGAACGTCAAGCGATCTGTCCTCAGTGTTTGGCGAAAAAGGCATGTTCCGAAGCAAGTTGTTGGGACCATTCATATCTAAGAGCAGCTCATGCAAGTGGCGATCTTATAGTTCGATGCTCGTACGGTCATGTTTGTGACATTCGTTTATTATGTGGTTTGGCAGACCGCTCTCGTGACGTGCAACCTGATAGTCAGGTTGTAGGGGAAGTGGATACACCTGTCACTAATTTATTCGATGCTGTCGTAATCGTGGGGTTGTGGGACGAGAAAAGCGAGAGAATCGTCCGAGCTGGCTCTGGCGTCATCGTGGACAGAAAGCGTGGCTTAATTGTAACTGCTGGGCATACATTGATGGATAAAAATACATGGCGAGAGGTTGATGGGAAGATTGTCATAGGTGTCTGCATAGATGAACCTACTGCAGTGTTTAGATACTTTGCAAGAGTACTTGCAACAGGAGTGGATAATAGCGGTGTGTGTACTATTGACGCATGCGTGCTGCAGATAACTACAAGAATGGAAAGTGATTCTCTAGATGGTGGCAAGGATATTGGTTTTACGCCTGAAACTCTGCTGTTCAACAATCCTGGCGCTATGAAAAGGGAAAACTTGCCTCAGTTGAAACTTTCTCAGAGGTTTGAACTTGACGAAGTCGTAAGAATACTTGGCTTTAATCAAGGTGGAGAAGGATTGATTGGATTCGGAGAGAGACTGAATAGAAATGCTGACTTCGCTAGGGGATATGTTGTTATGCGATTCACACGAGAGGAATCTCTGCCTAGTTTCAATAGAACATTTTTACCTTATGAAGAGATTGTCGTCATTTGCCCAACTAGGAGTGGTCACAGGTGAGTTAGTCACAATGATATTTGCTAGTTTGGATTCTTCGGCCTATCTCATATATTACTTCTCGTTACTCGTATTTAGCGGCGGACCGTGTGTGAACCAGAGCGGAGAAGTCATTGGCATTCTATCAAGAGCTGATCCCGCTGATCCACAAAGATGTTACCTCGTTCCCACGACTGAGTTCAAGAAACTGATCAAAGCATCTAAAAGAAGGCTCAAATCGACGATAATGGAAGGAGTTCCTCTTTGATGACGGAAGGAGCGATCCAAATGAAATAAATATTTAAGACACAGTGCCTCATAGTATTCTATCCTCTTTCCGTCGCGTGTGTTGAACACTTGGTGATCGACTGTGTGCCCTTTTGCTTCTGACCCTTTCAAGATCCATACTGCCGTCTCTCACTCTACCCATGTTCATCACATCTTCCATCATTTCTTCAGGAGGAGATCTCTCTCGGAATCTTCGGTCATATGACGATCGCCTAGATGACTCTTTCCACCGCATTCGTCGTTCTCTGGAGTTGCGCTCTTCTGGCGACGCACTTCTCGAGCGCGATCTACTTCGGCTTCGACTCATTTCACTCCTGCTTGATGTTGAGCTGTGAGACCGAGACCGGCTGTGACTCCTGGAATTGCTCCAGTCATCGTAATCACGCCTCCTTCGAAATTCTGCTTCGTCTTCTGCATTTGTAAAATGGACATCACTTCCTACATCTAATGGTTCTAATGGTTCTCCTATCTTTGCACCTTGTTGGTGAAATCTTTTCAGAGGAAGCTTCATACCAGCACTCCCAACAGGACCTAATCGCTCTTCCGCATTGCTTATATTACTGAGACTTTCAGGTACAGCTGCGGCATCAGCGGTCGCAATGTCGTGTGCTAAGAGATTTTGTGGCGTGATTGCCAATGATTCCGATTTCTCTTCTTGACTTACTTGACTGTGAAGTGAGCATGCCTCACTCCCTAATAAAGATCTATCACAATCTGTGTCGCCGCCGACATGAGCAAGTACATCACTAACATCTCCTCCAGTATCAAAGGAGCGGACAGAACTAGCATGTGAGCCAGCAGAAGCGCAAGCAGCATTGGCGGCAAAATAAAGAGAGTTTTGATGACTCGGAGGAGGCCCCATATCATTGAGAATAATACTTCCAGATGGTGATGCTGTTTGTAGATGACTAGGTGCATTCTTGTGGAAAAAGAAATTATGAGCATGAGATGCAAATTCCACCCCTTTCCCACCTGCCCTCCGATGCATGAAGCGTTCAAATGGCGTCGGTGCGGGCCCACTTGATGCAACAGAGGCCATTTCGGCCATTTCTATGTCTTCTGTATTATTCTTGTTCGGAGTAAGTCTTCCCTCGCCAACAGCTGATCCTTCCGATTTATATCCCTCAAATGTCGAGTGACTCAGATAACCTTCATCATGAGAATCATGTGCATGAACTGCTAATGAGTCCGCCTGAGAGGTTTGTGATGCAGAGTCATGATAATACTCATGTACATCTGACTGATCTAATACATTATCATCCGAGTAGGCAACACCAAGCTGTTTCTCCTGATCACGCCATCTTGGAGAATATCCCCGTCCTGCTCCTCGTGAGGCTCCACCAAGACTTCGAAAGCTGCTTCTTCTACCCTTCTTTCCGTCCCAACTGGATCTAGATGACTGTGATCTATCGCACCAGTCTTCATCTGATTGCTGATGTTGCTTTGGCTTATTGCTGTTGCTTTTGTGGCTGATGTTGTTGTCGGCACTGATGCTGATAATCTGCGCAACTGCCGCTGGCATCTTTCTTTCGTCTTCACTAAGTGATGCGGTGCCACTACTACTGATTTTCTGTTTGTCATCTTCACTTGTATTGTTGACAAGAATCCCATTAATTCCACGAGCAAGATGACAATCCACAGTAGACTCGTCTTCGTCGAGAGATTTCGTCATCATATAGAGATGATGGAATATAGGTGGTTTGAAT
>JALLBI010000664.1:0-10078 GCA_036940125.1 Mediolabrus comicus
CCACAGTCAAGCACCAGCCGACGCAGCGCCGCCAATGTTTCTGAGGGTCGACGTAGAAGACGGAGCCAGAGTGTAAAGTAGTGTGCTTCCTCCTCCTCTCATTCAGAATGCAGTTTATATTGCGTCCTTGGCGAAGCTATGGGTATAATATTATCTCCTCAACAAAAACTTCTTCCTGTCCAAAACGACTAAAACACATAATATTGCCATCTCGACGATTAAACTCTACACAATCAACAATCAATGATGGAAAAGTCAGTAATAATCATGCTGTGTATGTCCGAAGTTCACTCTCTGCTGGTCTTGTGCCGTATGAAAAAGGTTGGGCATGGCAACATATGTTGTTGAATCGACGATTGAATTACATGCGGACACAACAGAAACCAGATACCACAAGGGAAGTAGACGACCGTTTCAATGTTGTAGATCAGCATAAACAAGACAAAGATTGGATACTGTTATTTGAACATCATCCTGTGTACACTCTTGGGAGAGGTGCGACAGAAGATAATCTAACATTCCTTGATAGTGAAGCTGATGGAGGAATAGAAAAACGCAAAAGACTTAGTAGGAAATACCGTGGCGAGGATGCATCTAGATTAAATATTGATCGCTTCCAAAACCACAATACGTCATTCACAAATAATAACAATGTGCCTGAACAAGAGGAAGTCGATGAATTGTCCAGCCAAAGCATCAAATGCATGTCACAACCAGTCCTTGCTCCCAATGGTTCGCCCATATATCGAATCGAGCGCGGAGGTGAAGTTACCTTTCACGGTCCTGGACAACTAGTTATGTATCCACTTCTCAACCTCAAGAATCCCATCTATCAGCAGGATTTACATTGGTATTTACGAAATATCGAAGAGGTAATAATACAAACACTGTTGCATTTTGACATTAAATCAAATCGAGATGATATAAATACTGGCGTATTTGTAGGTCAGAACAAAATTGCTGCCGTGGGAGTATCTGCCTCGAAATGGATAACGACTCATGGTCTTGCATTGAATGTGAGTCCAAATTTAGATAACTTTGATAAAGATATCAGCATTCCATGTGGATTAAAGGATCGTGGAGTTACAAGTATCAGTGATATATTGGGAGAGTCTTCTTGTCCGAGTCTGAAAGAAGTGGCTGAAGTGACCTTGAGTTGTTTTGGGAAGGTATTTGATGTGGATGTTAGGGATGGGTCTTCAATACGATAAATCATTGTGTTATGTTACGTAACTCAGTAAGTAACCCTAGTAATCTACACTATCCTTTTAACCGGCACCTCCATCATTGCTCTTAATCTTAAAAAAACATCTCTGAGAGAAGGAAATGAGGCAGAGTAGAGGAGGAGCGAGTCAACAGGAGCCAGGCCAGCGAGTCAAAACTTTTGCTTCAGGTGAATCCCGGTAACTGAGGACTCCCAATTTTGTAGGTAGAGAGTAATAGAGAAGCCCAAGCCAGAGCCCACGCCTCGCTCACGCTTACAAAAAATCAATTTTACCATAACACTCCATAAGAGTAAATCTACCGTAAATAATTGACAGGCAAGGTGAGTCTTTGACATCGTGTTGTTGGCTGGACAGATATGGAGGATGGATGATGTCCCTTTTGATTTGTGGCCCCTAGAGAGGGATCCTCGGAAGCATGCACCGCCGTGCGTTGCCTGAGCAAGGTGTGCGGTGTGCTGCCGTTGCCGTTGGGATGAGACGTTGGGTTGGGGGTGACATCAACAATAACAATGCGCCAGATTAACTAACCACTTCTTTTGATCATTACTCCTGTCAACAGAAGAAAACAAAGCAAGAATGGCCAAGTTCGAAGACGTAGTCGCCCCGGCGGGCGATCTTGGTGTTGTCATCAAAAAGGGTGTCACCAACGGAATGTGCACCGTTGTTGAAAAATCCGTTGAAGACTACCCCCTCGATGTACAAGATGTCATCATCTCGTTGAATGGGATCAAGTTGGCAGAGGTGCAAGATGGCGAGGAGGCATGGGCGAAATTGTTCGATACCTTCAAGGCCGCACCCATGAATCTTGTCGTGTGTCGTGGGGGCGTTGGATTGGATAGAGCCTCAAAGCCGACCCCCCTGTTGCCTCCGATCAACCCTAATCTTACTCCCGACTTTGAGGTTAGCCCTTCTATCAAGAAGAGGGAAAAGGACAATGCGCTCTTGTGTAAGGCCGTTGGGTGTGAGAAGCTGCTCCAATCGTCTCACGGAGGGTTCTGCCGTGGACACTACAAACGCTACCTCATTAGCACCGGACAATGCGAGTCTTGGGATTGTAAGTGTGGACAAAGGATTGCATCCTCTTCGATCCGTTGTGGTCAGTGCCACCGTTGGAGGCATGGACAGAAACCTGGCTCTAGGAGGACATATGTCCCTGAAGATTCCGGTGTTCAGATCTCCGATGTTGTGATGAGGAATGAAAGAGGAAGGCCACTCTGTAAGGTTATTAATTGTGGCAAGACCGAACAAGCGCACAATGATGGATTCTGCCGCACTCACTTCAACCAATTCGTCGTTGAGGATGATTTGACTGGCGTTGATGGTATGCAGGATCCTTGGACGTGCTCCTGTGGAAAGCAGTGGCCACAGTGCCAGAAGCGTTGCGGCAACACCAAGTGCCAGAAGGTATGTGTATCATGCTCAAGTGTTTCTTTCGCCATAGCACATCTTTCCCTCTCATTGATCTCTTTTTGTTTTGTTTTGTTTTGTCCATTCTTCATTGGGTCCTTGTAGTGGAAAGGTGGAAAGCGTGAGGTGTGGAGCAACACAGGAAAGAAAAAGGCGAGGGTTGTCGAAATCGTCGGGGAGAGCTGGACGTGTGACCACTGCCAGAATGTCGTCGCAGCAGCGAAGACCCGTTGTGGCAAATGTCACCGTTGGAAAGGAGGCAAGCGCCAGGGTGGCTGGAAGTTGGGTTCCGGCGCAAATGCCACTGTTGACAACGTTGACAGGGCATCGGATTGGAATTGCTGCGGCCAGCCCCTTCCTGCCACTCAAAGCAGGTGTGGAAAGTGCAACAAGTGGAGGGGAGGCAAGCGCAAGGCATCCAAACCTGGTGAAGGAGAGGATGATGCCAAGAAACCCAAAACTGATGAGGGTGCAGGGATTCCTCTTCCTCCCATTCTTCCTGATGTCAACATGGCTGATGACAATGAAGTAGTGGTGGACGTCGCAGAAGAAGTCACGACTGTGTAAAGGTGTAAAGGAAGAAATGGGGAGATATTGTTTGTGTTTGGGTCTCTAATTCATGTAGCTCACGAAGGGGTTAGTTGGGCTTTGTTTGTTTGTTTTTTCATAAAAAGAATAAGTATGTAGGGGAACATTTATTTTTACCTCTCTTAGGGTTACTTTATTTTTACCTCTCTTGTCAGACGATTATTTACTCCAAAAACTCTTCTTCGTCAATATCTGCTTCTTCCACATCCCAATCTTCTTCATCATCTTCGTCTTCATCATCCTCTGCATCTAACGCAGCTCTCATTCGAGCGTTCCCCTTTGCCAGCCCGCTAGGCAATAAAACTTGATGCACCATCGAATTTGGGATTGTCACCATCCTTCCACTATTGTCCTGGTTGATAATAACATCCATTGCGTTTCTATCAACTAACTTACCTCCCAACACCCGATTTGATCCCCAAGGGTCACGTGTTTCCACATAGACATCCAAATCTCTTGCGGCATCAAACTCTTTCTGAGAATCAAGGATGCACGGGTTATCCAACGGGGATGTTAAAACAACATCATGTCGAGATAGTATCTGCAACTTCTTCTCAACATTCTCATCTTCCAATGCAGTAATGATAGCTTGACTAACAACACTCAACGCCTTGGTATCAACGGGGTGTGAAAACATTCCATCCGCTNCAACGGTTCACCGGTGGCTTCATCAAACTCCTCAGGCATATTGGCCTTGAGAATTTCATACTCTGTCTCTTCATCATACTGTTCAAAATCAAGCAATTCATCTTCTTCAGTAAAGTATTCATTATCAGTACCCACATCTGGATCTTCAAAGACATGTCCACTAATATCTTCCTTTTCAGGGTACACCACCCGCACCTCTGGTCCGTCTGTATACGACACTACATCAGAAAGAGATTGTTCATTGATTGAAATTACACATTTGGCCATGTACCAGGTAACATCCTCTACCTTGCCCCCAACTACTGCAACTGCATCTGATATGATCGATTCGGCCTCAAGTCTCCACGGTGCACTGAGCGGATCGTGACATCCATCCGTGTCACCACGACGCCACGGTTGATGTGGAATTGGGTGGTTGTCAGGGTCGTAATGCGATTCTGGGAGTTGATCAATATCAACTGTTGGGAAAGGGTCGGGTTCTATGATAGGTGTGGGTCCATCTGGATCGGTAACGACACTGGGGGAAACTTTCAGCGCTGAAGATACGCTTGATGAAGAATAAGAAGAAGAGGAGAGGTATTGTGGCGAAAAGGCCGTGCTCGTGCTGAGCATTAGGGTGGTTGCTACTATCGTTTTGGATGTCATGGTGATGGGTGGTTGTGCGAGTTGATTGTGTATGTTGTGATGGGGAGGGGGAAGCAAGCAAGAAGAGAAGAGAAGGCCAGGAGCTTGAAACGAAGGGAGGAAACAAAAGTGGATGGACCATAGTTCTAATCTAATTAATCTTCTATTACTAACTGCAAATCTCACAAGTACTATTGTCTATACTCAGACGGAAACCACTAAATCACAATAGGAATCTCTAAAAACGTAGGCGGCTCTTCAAAGCCATCTTCTCTTGACTCTGACATATCTAACCAAGCCTTGACCTTACTAATCTCTCGATCGTTGACGTCTACTCCATTCCTATGATATAGTCTCAAGCACTCCCTCAAAAAGTTGCTTGACTCAGTAAATCTATGGAGTTTCAAATAAAGAAAGCCTATACTGCCGATAACACTTGCAGTATCAAGAGATGATTCTGTAGTCTTGCTCGCACGCAATAGCTCAAGGCAAGGCAAGAAACAGTCTAGCGCATCGTTGTAATGTTTTTGAAGAAGGAGTACCTTTCCTAGTCGCTTCAATCCCCTAACGAGAAGAAGAATAGCGGGATCAAGTGGATCCATTGAGTTGCTGGAATTGCTTTCATACTGCGATGAGAGGGCCATTTCCCAACTATATTGAAGTGATTCATGGCAAGCATCCCTCGCAAGCTGATAATTGTTGAGTGCAATATGAGCCTGACCTAATGACGTCAGTGTGGTGTTCAATAGCGTGTAGTAGGTGGCTGGTGTAATTTGAATTGCAGACTTTTTGCTTGTTTTCAGAACTGGAAGTGGAACTGGAAGTGACAAGGATAAGCTTGCTGTGTCACTATTCGACGATGAGCTCGAATGCCGCTCTACATCTCCAAAAAACGACTTCTTCACAAGACGCAAGTAAAACAATGCACGACGGCCAGCTACTACTACATCTTCCCAGCATTTCATTGAATATAAATGCTCTGTAACACGCACCCAGATAGATGCTACTTCTGGATGAACACCACCCAATAGAGAAGTGGAAGATGGCTCGCCGTAGGCTTTCAGAGCTGCTTTGTACGCCAACAGAGATAGACTAAGATCGTCTTTCTTTCCGTACAAGTATCCGATTTTTGTGTATACAAGAGCCACCTCCGTATGTACCTCCCCAAGGCTTGATTTTAATGGCTCCAAGGAATCGACGTAAAGCTCAAGTTCAACTTCATCTTTTTCTACGCCTTTGGGCGAAACGTGCTGCCCGTGCCGTTCATAAATCGATGCCAATAACAGAACTGACTTGCACACTTGGGGATGATTTTTGCCCAGAGCGTTTCTGTAAATACCAATAGCTTGTCGGATCACTGACACAGCCGCATCAAACTCACGCATTTCGTAGTGATACTTACAAATTTGAATGAGCGTATTTGCCACCACTGGGTGCGTTGATCCAACGGTATCAACCTCTATTTTCAATGCTTGTTTGAGTGTAACCACAGCCGCTGTTAATGCCTTATCCTTCGAGGCATGGTCGCTAGTATGTGCCTGTTTTACAATCTTTGAAGCCTTTTCATGAAGAGCCGCGAACTGCTCCTCTGATTCACATGCATTTTGCATCCTCTCGACATTCCGATATGTCCTATCGACATCAGGATCATCGCTGTTTTCAAAGCGTTTGCATGTATTATGATAAACATCTAACGCATCACAATAGGCGGCTTTTGCTTTTGTGTAGGAACGATTCATCTCATGCACTACTCCCATATTGTTGTGAATATCTGCAACTCGACTTGCCACCTGAAGTAGAGACAACTCAAACTCCAATTCCTGTTTTTTCGATAACTCCAACTCAGAAACATCTACGTTATCTTTGCTTGAGGGTGACAAAAGTTGAGTCAAAAAATTGCTTCCGCCGCCTCCTGCCCCGTTATTGCTTGCTGATTCTTCTTCTTCCAAAAGTAACTCTGCCTGCTTTTTCTTTATCTCTTCAAGTCTGCTCTTCACTGACATGACATCAGCAAAGGCACGTTTCATTGCTCGACGGTAGGCTTGGAGTGCCAACTCATTCTTTCCCAACGACAGATGATTGCTAGCCATTTCAAGCAACATGTCTATATTTGATTCTTCTTCAATATCTTCTATTTGCTCTGCTGAACTTTTCTTTCTATTGGGTGATACAGCAAGGATGGCATCTCTCTGTGTTGTTGACTTATCATCATCAACGGAACTGCTAATGGCAGAACTCGATTTTTCAGAATTTGATTCCGAATCTCCAATATGACCAACAGCTGTCGCATTATCATCATTCAATATATCCAAGAACATGGCCACTGCATCTTTCTCTTCGGTAAGTCCAAGAGGAGTGTGTGCATCCCCACCAGCGGCTCTGCCAGTACCAGAGTTACCAGTATTATTGAGAAAGTACTTGGCAGCCATTTGTTCTAGAATGAGACGCTGGTGTGATTTTCGTTGTACCATGTTACGATTATTTCTATTGATGCCTGTATTGTGATGTATAGGCGCTGGCTTTGGTACTGATTTCGGTTGGGACGTCGCCGCCGCCGCAGCTACAGGCACAGCAGAAGAAGAATTGCGCGAGTCAGATGAAGAAGGAACAAGAGGACGAGACTTGTGCTCTTTCCGTCTTAGAATCATGTTAGCAAAGTGCTGTTGCGGCTGTGATGGTAGTGGTTTTGCCTTGAGTTGTTGCTTTGATTTCATTTCAGGTTTAGCATCTTCATGGTTTATTGCATTCTCATTGTGAGTACTATTCAATTTTTTATCCAACGGAGAACTTCTTCGAAATACCTCACTCTTGCTCAAGCGGGCTGATGCTTCCGCCACGGCAGATGATAGCTTGCTTCTCCGCGCAGGCGAAGGAGTATTATTCCCTGCCTCCACCGCCATGATGATGATAGGTATGATGTGCTACGTCTTGCTAGAGTGCTTGCTCTCTTATTCTTTGCAACAACAGTGATTTATGTCTTGTGTGCACTTCGGAGGGCGGAGGGCCGAGGGTTTCTTTGAGAATTCCTACGAATTCCTACGTAGATATTCCATGGCGACTTTCTGAAACATCGAAGCAAACTACTAACAAACTACTAGCGACTGAATTACATTTCGACTTTACTTCTTACACCTTATCATTATTTCTCGCCATCCGTTCATCATGATCTTGAAGGGCACGGTAAGTCATGCCACTGTTCCTAGATGCCTTGAAGCGCTTGCGCAACGGTACTCTACGAATGTCCTTTTCCTCGTCGGAACAAGAGGGCGAGCTCGAAGAACTTTCACACCCTTTCGTAGGTGAATCGCTTGTAGGAAGGTCAGTTGACGACGAAGATACCTCGTTGTCTGATGGATTCTTGGATCTTGACCCAGATGTTGTAGATGACACAATGCTTACACCACTCTCCAAACTTAGAGAAGACTGCGATGGCATTGTCCTTTTCTTTCTTTTCTTTGCTTCTCTTCTTACCTGTCGAACGGCAGCATCATGGCCTCTTTGCAATTCTGCTAGAAAGCCAGCGGCAGGATTGTTAAGCGACTTGGAACTATCCTGCTGCTGTGCACCTGCAAAAGTTGGATGATGCTGCGTAGATATGGCAGGTCGAGGAGTGATATAGGGCATCACGGCAGGCTGCCTACCGCCATTCGCGGCCTCTTGAAAAATGTTAGCTTGACCTTGGCTTGCACCTTGTTGTATGTTTTGAAGAGATTGCACGATGTTATTGGCCACTAATGCCGAGTTCTGTGCCAACGGCGGGGATATTGTTGTGCCCAAAAAGAGCTGATTATGGAGTTGACTAAGACTATCCGGACTTAGTGATTGCAGCTGGGTCAATAGCTGCGAAACGAGTGTCTGCGTAAGCTGTTGATTCACATCGGTAGCTTGTGGACTGCGTTTTGAACAGACGCATTTCATTGATTAGCGAGATCAAGAGAAAAAGTCACAATTATATAGTACCGGAAAACTTACTGAGATTGAACAGCCGCCTGCAAGTTAAGTGTTGCTGGCACTTGTGTCTGAGGAATTGCCGCGAACGGAGGAGCCGCTGCTGGGACAGCCTGTTGGATAGTCGTATTATTATTTGGTGGCGCGAAAGTCAATGCAGCAGTACTCTTAGATGCTGCTACAAGCTGTGCGTTGTATGCCAATAGAGAGCAAGCGATGCTAATCCTTGACTGCTTGTTGAATCTGTTAGAGCATCCCCTGACATTGTAGTGGCGTTAGAAGTTTGCCTTAAGGGTGGCGATGAGGTCGTAGTAACTACAGGTGTCTTTATTGAAGGCAACACAGCATACGGTCCTCTTTCTAAACGCATCAAGAACCGTTCCTCCAGGAGCTTGATTTCTAACCTTGCGGTTTCAATTTCCCTTGGAGTAAATTCAGACCTTCCACTCAACGAGTGGATCTTCTTGCTCAAACAAGCAGCACCCGCAAACTTCTTTGTTATCCGCATAGGATCACATTGTAGCTTGTCAGCAAGGAACGCCCTTAGCGTCTTGCCTTCAGGTAAGACGAAGATGCCTGAACCGAAGTGATGGATGACTCTTGATGTGTATTCTTCCTCCTCCTCCTGTGAACATGATGTAGGAAACAGCCGTATGAGAACACATAACACAAGAGTAACAATCTACACGAACAGAGAGCATGCAGCAAGTTTCTACTTACCAGCCATTTACCTTTGCGCAAACCATCCTTTTTTGCCAAGGAAGGCCGTGTCTGAGGTGAAGTTCCCTCCCTGTTACTGTCGCTGCCAGAATCGTTTCCACCCCCTGAAGTTGAGCGGCGTAATTCGTTGTTTGCCGTATCGGCAAGGACATCCAGAGCGTCGCTGCAGTCTCGATTATTTGGTTGTGACATTGTTTTTTCAATGGTAACAATTGCAATAATAATGCGTATGTATTTTCAGTGACAACTACATCATGTATTGATGAAAGCACATTGCAGCTGCGTTCATGAACTTCACTTTTGTTTTGTTTCACCATTCACCAGCCAGGTGTCGGTGCACTTCAACGGAGTTACTTCCTGGTAGATTTTGTCTCCGACAGAACATCTACATACGAAGGAACAAGTATGATTTCTGACGTTTTATGATGTTAGCAAGTTCAACAAACTTCGTTTTTCCGGGATTTTCTACAGTAGGAATTAGTAAATTTTAATGATGTCAGTCTGCCTCTAATCGTGAAATAAGAAAACGTTGGGGGAAGCAGGAGGTCATTCGACATTCGACTGCTTAAGGTCGCGGCCCTGCTTCTTTTTGTACTGAATTCCTACCGTAGACCTTATTAGTACGCTACGTACCTTTTGTGTGGATTACTAGCAAAGCTACGTAATTATCTAGTGAATTTTTTTGAAGGCCGTTGATAAGTAACTTCCAGCGGTTTTAGGCAAAGGACATATAGAAACGCCTAAAACCGCTGGAAGTTACTTATCAACGCAGTTTTATTTTCCGTAGAACAGTATACCAGTTATGTAGGAATTGCCTTGATTTAGAAGAATAAAAAGTGGAGAGCTAGGTACCAGTACTTAGGTCTATGTTCATATACCAATATGTTGATGGTAGGAATTAGTACAAAAACAAGCGT
>JALLBI010000670.1:0-13288 GCA_036940125.1 Mediolabrus comicus
AGCGAACGCAACGACACCACTAACGAAACCATGAAATACATCTCCACTTTGCACACCTTGGCCTTAGCCTTGACCGTGCCGGCTACAGCAACTGCGCAAACCTTATCAGTATCAGCTGGATTTGGTGGAACCAAGCAAGGTGAGTTAATTCGAGCTCGAGATCGAGTGTGAGCATACTCCAAAACATATTTTTCCACTCATCTTTCAGCACGCTCTCGTCATTCTTTTCTCATACACAGCTGATGGTAACATGTTTGAGATACGTGCAAAAACTCAACCGGTGGTTATCGAACGATTTGATATCAATATGGATGTTGGAGAGTACCCAGTTCAAGTATACTATCGACCAGGCATTGCTGATTATAGGTACGACGATTCATACAGATTGGCATTTGGGAGCAACATTACTGGTGTTGGGAAGGGCTTAGTTACACCACTGCCCAACCTCGCATCGTCAGTTACCGTATTCCCAGGCGAACCGATGACATTTTACGTCACTGTTGCAAGCGAAGATACCACTGCTGCCAATCTATGGTATGACGATGGAGTTGGAGCGGGCACCATATACGCATCAGATGATAACATCAACCTCATTGAAGGTTATGCCAGTGGATATCCCTGGAGGGCATTTGCTTTGGACCGACGATGGAATGGTAAGAAACAAACTAGCTCTTTGTTTTACGTCCTTTACACGATTCTTTCAACAAACCGAACTCACTTGTATTCATTTTCCATTTGCAGGAGTTGTTTACTACAGCCTCCAAACAGATTTCCCAACTCAGTCTCCTAGCATTAGCCTCAGCACTCCCAACCCGACCAATCTTCCAACGAAGCAACCAACAAAGAATCCCGTCGCAGTTACAAATAGCCCGTCATCTCCTCCAGTTGGCAGCACTACACCTCCCAATAGTGACAATCCCGATTCTTCTACTTCGAGTCCTACACCAGCACCATCTGTATTGGTCGATGTGAATGAAAGTACACCACCAACCACGCAGACGCAGATGCCCACAACAAAGCCAACAATGGATGGATCTAGAAGTCCAACAAAGAGCCCCACAGCGAAACCAACAAACAAACCAAGTGCATCGCCAACATTGGAAGAACCCGACTCCTTTAGTCCAACAAAGAACGTCTCGAACTATCTGCCAGATTTGAACCCTACATCCTCCTCCGCCACCAACATGGTTCATTTGTTGGGAAGGCTATGCTCTTACTTTACCCCACTATTTATTGTTGCATTTTTTGTTCTCTGATAGACTGTTAGACAAAGCGAAAATATATATATAAAATAAGATACCATGAAGTAGCAATAGCTCTCCGAGACATTAGCTTATACACGATCCTGGACTAAAACAAACCATCGTGCCAGGATTGAATAGTTGCAAGAAATAAAGGATATGTTGTGATGTCTAATTGCCTCAAGCAAGCTCTTTGTGTGTATACTTCTTCATTGGATTGCCACCAGCAAATTGTCCCACATAGCTAATTCCACCCTCACTCTGTAGCTGCCACTTTACAGTTAACAGCCCTTCTACACCGACTGGACCACGAGCATGAATCCGCCCCGTAGATATACCAACTTCTGCACCTAGACCAAAGCGATAACCATCCGCAAATCTGGTAGAAGCATTCTTAAAGACACAAGCCGCATCAACTCGCTGTAAAAATTCCCTGCCTGCATCACTGTCATCTCCGCAAACGATTGCTTCAGTATGCCCACTTCCATACTTGTGAATGTGATCGATAGCTTCATCCATATCGTCAACGATCTCCACCATGCAAGTCAAATCACCGTATTCACACTTCATCTCTTCGGCAGGAACATCGCACAACCCAGCATCCATTGCCTTTGGTCCCCCAAGACATTTGACTCCAGCCGCACGCAAATTCATTAAAATCGGCAGGGCAAGTGATTGTAGAGTATCTACGTGCAGAAGCAAGGTTTCCATTGCATTGCAAGCTGAGGGATAATCAGTCTTGGCATCAAGGACAAGGTCGCTAACCAGTACAGGATCGCTGGCACTTTTATCGATATAAACGTGACAGACTCCATCGGCATGTCCAAGCACAGGAATCTTTGTATTTGCCTTGATATACGACACCAAAGCATTGCTACCGCGAGGGATGACGAGGTCAACCACATCATCCAATTTCAGCAAATCAGCAACTTGTCCACGACTTGTCACCAATGCAATGACATCTCTTTTAATCTTACCCCCACTTCCTTGCTCGATGGCATCACCAATGACCCTATGTATCACCTCATTTGAGCGAGCAGCTTCCTTCCCCCCTTTGAGTAATAGTCCGTTCCCACTAGCAAGTGCCAGGGCTGAAATTTGTGGCATAGAATCGGGACGGCTCTCAAATATAATCATCAATACCCCAATAGGGACTGTAACCTGAGAGAGCACCAGTCCATCCGTCAACTCTCTTTTGGTCTTCACCACTCCCAAAGGATCATCTTGATCAGCAATCTGACGAATCCCCGACGATAACGTAGCAATTTTGGCATCAGTCAATTTCAATCTATTCACAAGTTGTTCCGATGTACCATCCTTTGATGCATTATCGAGATCTACTTTGTTCGCTGCAAGAATAACGTCCTTCTCATTCTCTAATGCCTCTGCAACTGCATAAAGTATGGCCTTTCGTTCTGAATGGGGTAAGGATTGAAGTTTACGAGCTTGGTCACGTACAGCGGCTGCCATTNGGAAGATGGCGGACCAAAGGGGACCTTATTTGTTACGCCATCTTCCTCCTCAGAGGCATCATAATCTCTACTAGCTATCGCTCGAATAGCCGAAAAGTCATGTCCACTAACCACCACACAAGCACGACATTGACTTCCCGGACTAACAGCAAATTGTGCCGCCTCAATTTTAGAAGCCATCCCCCCTCTACCATGCTTACTCTTCTCCCCAATCCCAACAGATTGTTCTTGAGCATAGAATGGCAATAACCTTGCCCCATCTTGATTTGGTGGTCTATCGAACACTCCATCCACATCAGTTAATAGGATGCACATGTCACATCCAAAACTTCGTGCACACAATGCCGCCAAACTATCATTGTCGGTAAATGCATCCTGATTCGTTGTTGTTGAGAATGCCGATATAGCATCATTTTCATTAATGATTGGTATAATGCCCACATTAACAAGTCGTTCAATGGAGTATTTGAGACTTGTTAGATGATTCTCGTCGCGAAAATCAGATTCGGTTAGAAGGACTTGGGCTGCTGATACTTCTAGTTGGGAGAAGAGGGCGTTGTATAGACTCCTGTGTTGATGTTGTGTGCAATTAATATTATGACAAAAAAAGATGATTGATTTTGTAGAGTAGAGCGCAATGTGTTGTCAATAATAATGTGAGTGCAAAGATTAGATGAAATAAACAATGATATTATAGCAAAATATAATAATAATAATAATAATAACAACAAACTAACTAACTAATAACACAACAACACGAATAACAAAACAAGAACAAACTCACATCATTTCGAACTGCCCCCCAGCAGCACACGCCGACTGAAACGTCTTCTTCGAATCTTCCACCCCCACACCCCCATTTAACATTGACCCACCCAACGATTCACTCCGTCCATGATGAGGTGGTGGTGTAGCCCTATGCTGATGATGTACCAAATAATTATGTTCCTCCTCTTCATTCAATGATGCCAAATTCGAATTGGAATTAGAATCCATCATATTGGTAACCTGTTCGGTCACTTCGGCAATACTCATACTCATACGACTTTTCGTACGTAATAATCGCTTACCCATCCCGGTGGCACCTGATGATACCATGATGATTTGCACGCCGCTCCGTTGTAATTCGGCAATTTGTTCACAGATGGCCGAGAGGCGGATGAGTGATGGACGACCATCGTCATTTGCTACGACGGATGTTCCGGCCTTGATTAGGATACGACGTGTTGTTCGTAGGGCACGACGAGATTGAGGTTCAGTAGAAGAAGAAGATGATGCCATGGTGGTTGTTGTCTAGAGAGAGATGAAGCACGTTCTCCAAGCATTGGGAATAATAAAATAATAATGTGAGCTGAATGATGAGAGCACGATCGAAGCAGCAGAAGCAGTCGATGATGATGTCTTTGCTCTTCCCGGCCAGAAATCTGAATAAAAACTATGTCACCGGGCGTGCCCTGAAGAAATCTGAAGCGACATCTATCTAGATATTTTACTATGTTTACTGTCATTTTGTTGGAGATCCCCTCTCGGGGACGTCACCTAGCCCCCTTAGATCATTTGACGCGTCTCATCGTCTGTCCTACTTGAAGAGTTGCATTTGCACCATCCATCCCAAAATCAAAGTCGGAAGTACCGGGTGTAAACTTCCGGGAGGATTGAGCGAGTTCACGATGGAATAAAGTACACTTTGTGTAGACGGCGATTCTAATGGGATCTATGCTCTATGACGGTTTAGCCCATGTACATTGCCCACGCACGCAACTAAGATCTTCGATCTATCTTCATACTGAATGAATGCTGATCCGCACCATGGTGTGATGGTGCGGTAGATAATCTAGATATAGTAGCAAGCAAACATGCGGCCATCACTATTCTTTACAACATCTCTATCTCTATCTTCTAATTTCATTGCCCGTAGCCGTGTCACTGCTGTCCGTGGCTTGCATGAAATATCACGAAGTGATGATGGGACAGTCGTAGTAATCTCTCCAACTGATGAAACACATCACTCAGCAACTGTTGTGCTTTGCCATGGCTTAGGTGATACTGCTGAGGGATGGATCGAGCCTACACAGGTGTGTTCATGATTTCGTGTTTATGTTGCTCCTAGTTGGTTTGGTCAAACACTATCTAATTGTTCTTGTGTTCCCAAAATCGTTCCGCAGTATTTAGCCAAACAACTACCACATGTCAAATGGATTCTGCCAACAGCACGAACTCAACCAGTAACACTAAACATGGGCATGTCAATGCCATCATGGTACGATATTATTGGATTAGACTCTCGATCGAGTGAGATTTGTAATGGATTAGATGAATCGATGGTACGGATATTGGATTTAGTGGAGAATGAAGTTGTAGGAGACGAATCACGCGTCGATACAA
This sequence comes from Mediolabrus comicus, assembly GCA_036940125.1. Taxonomy (NCBI): domain Eukaryota; phylum Bacillariophyta; class Thalassiosirophyceae; order Thalassiosirales; family Thalassiosiraceae; genus Mediolabrus; species Mediolabrus comicus. Next base: position 5,099 of record JALLBI010000670.1, read on the forward strand.
CAGCAGCAACGGCAACGGCAACAACAACATGCGACAGTAATTCTTCTTTAGACTATTCACGTATAGTTTTAGCAGGTTTCTCTCAGGGGGGAGCGTTGGCATTATTCACTGGTATGACTCAAATGCGGAAAAAAGGCAGCAACAACGGTTTAGGCTTGGGTGGTATTGTTGTAATGAGTGGATATCTACCTCGATCATCAGGGTTTGCTATAGCTCCAGGATCAGAAAAGACGCCAATACTTCATTGTCATGGAAAAGAAGACTCCGTGGTGCCCGTTCAGGCTGCTGCGTTAAGTAGAGAGAGGGTATCATCATTGTTGAAAGAAATGGGTGCTGGTAATGAGAATTCATATGAAGTTAAAACATATGCAGGCCTTGATCATAGTGTTTCTATTGATGAACTCAATGATGTTGCGGCGTTTCTGAAGCAGGTGATTCCTCCTATATCAGATAAAAGTGATGAAGAGGTGGTTGATCCGACAAAGATGAGTGTTAGACAGCTCAGAGCTGAAATAGAGAAACGAGGACTAAAAGAGGAAGCAAGAGGGATGCTCAAAAAATCAGAATTGGTGAATTTGTTACTGAAGCATCAAAAAGAGTAAAAAATATGGGACATCAGAGGGAAAGAACAATTGAAGAATAAGTTATTGACAGCACCACAAGGTGAAACTTGCAAAAGAAAGATAAACTCGGTTGGGGAGGAGAGATTGCGCGCTGCTTTGATTCCTACCTTCACTGTCGATGGTATTATTATGTGCGATTAGATCCCCTCCTTGTGTATTATAATAGTGTCTAGAGTGGTGGCGTTCTCAAATAGCACCTTAACTCTCTAGAGAGATAGCAGAGGTACCTTTACCTAGGCAGAAGGCAGAAGACAGAGCAGAAGAGGAAAAAGGGGGAAAGGAAAGTGAAGTTCACAGGTACGGGTTCGCACCGACCTCCTCGCCAAATTTTGCCTCTTTCACTTTTTCAATTCATTCCTCAACAACACTTCGATCACTCGATAACTAAACGATCACCCCCTGAAGCTATGGTAGGTATCCAGCTCCTCTCCCCGGCACTTGCTGTCACTGCCGTCTCCTCTTCCTTGGCATCTGTAGCTGTGGCAGCAGAAGAATTGGCTAAGAAGTATGAGTATGATAATCATCGCCACATCGGACATCATGCAGCAGCTTCAGCAGTAGCGGCCACATCTCATGCAGCCCCGAGCCGCAATCTAGACGATGTCGACGCTTCATCAACGTCGAAGTCTAGCAAATCATCCTCTTCCACTTGCCCTCTCGAGCCAACAAAGGATGTTCAGTGTGGCAACGTCTACAATAGTACGGCCACAGGTGAACAAGTGGTAGTTACTCTAGGGGAAAATCTTCTATGCGATGAGAACATTACTTTAGCTGATGGAATCCGTAACGCTGCGTTAACTTTGGCTGGTGAAAAAGCGGTACTCAACTGCCAAGGATACACTATCAGCCAAACGACTGTCAATATCAATGGCATTGACAAAGGAAGTGCTGCGGCGTTGGACTGTGATATCTTTCCATCCGACGAAACACGTTTGAGATCGAAACAAGAATGCGGGTTATTCTATATATTTGGGGTCATCCTCAAAGACGGAGCGACCATGAGAAACTGCAATGTTCAAAAGTTCTATGTTGGAGGTGGTATTTATGATGGAGGTAGCATCGAAAACTCCGATTTTAGCCTGAACAGAGAAGGTGTACAAATTATTAATGATGCTGCCAATACTATGTCCCAGGTGGCAAACAGGTGAGTCCGATACGAGACAACTGCTTGCTTCATTCATATGTGTATTGCTGTTTGATCGTAGACCTATATTCATAATGTTTTTGTGAAGTAGGCTAACAATGCACTTGTTCCTTATTCCTATCTTGTGCTCTTGTGTTTACAGTGAGTTCTACAACAATGAATATGGCCTTGGNGATTTGGTTCTTCTTTTGGCCAAAGCAAAAATGGATCATTTGATTGATGAAATTCAGGCCGGTAACTGCAGCGGTGACCTACCAACTGGCTTGACTAGCGACAACGAGTGGGTAGTATTAACAGGAGATCAAGTTGTTACTCACGATGGCAACATTTTAGAAAAGCCTCACTCTCTTGAGCAAGCAAAGCAATTTGTAGAAGGATACGCAAGATCTCCTTGTAGCACTGTTGGATCTTGTGTGTTGACGCATTTGCCGTCTGGAATACAAGTCAGTGGTGTTGATACCGCAACCATATACTTCAAACCGACCATTACTGGTGAAATCATTGACAAACTGCTTGAATTAGACGCACCCGTTTTATCATGTGCAGGAGGACTAATGATAGAACACCCATTGACACGACAACACATTGACCGCATTGATGGAACAGAGGATAGTGTAATGGGGTTGAGTAAAGATTTGGTAACAAGATTGCTTGGCGAATTGAGACAGAAGCTGGCTAAAAATGTAGTACATTGAGATGTTATTTTGAAAGACGTAACATAAAGCATTTTTCTACTCAATCCAGAGTTCTCCTCAACATCCTCACGCCCTCCTGTCTTTTAACAAACTCAAGTATATCTCCAGTAGGGACAATAATTTCATAACCCATGTTAGAGTAAAGAGACAGTGCAGCAGTATTTGCGCTAGATACCCCCAAATACATCTCTTGACACTGCATATCTTTTGCACGACGTTCGCCTTCACCTACAAGTGCAGATGCGATCCCTTTCCTTCTGTAGTCTGGATTGACTGTGAGATCAGAAAAGTATGGATGTGGTCGATTGACTATTGAAGCAAATGGCGAAAATGGATTCTCCTTCTTTTTCATTGATGGTATCCTGCCATCGACATCACAAAAGCCAACAACTTTCTTTTCTTCCTTCGTTTCACAGACCAAGTATAAATGTCTATCATCTTGATACGGAAAATTGTTTTGTAGTCGATCCAACTCCAACATTACGCGAAAAGGTCTTGCAATTGGATTGTTGTTCAATTCTGGATGAAAGCCATCTGTTATCAACGATGCTGCATTGGGAAGGTCAGCATAGACTGCTTCTCGTATTATGTATTCCTTATGGAAAGTTGCACATGTATAAGTTAGTTCTTCGTCAACAACATTGATCTTTGCTGATGAGCAGGCTGTTGCTGATGCTTGATAAGTCAGCCACTTTTGATGTGCATTTACATTATTATTCACTACCATCAACGCGTTAGCGTAGAGGAAGAAATATGAACTCAACAGTAGGACCAAACACATCATCTCTTTCCCAGCATTATGGTACATAGAAGCAAGAGAGTACATCTCTGTAGAGAGGGCGGGGGTTTGAGATGTCTACCAACTAAAGTGCCAAACACTTTTAGATTCGGAAGTTGCTTGCTGGTTGCTAGTGAACTCAACGTTGCGCGAAGCAAACGCAAATAATAGCAGTGTACATACTAGTGTGTAATGTACCTCTATAAAGCCCATGCACGCTCAAAATTATGGCCTGCGCCCACAAAAAAACACCTCCACCATGGCGGTCGCCTACTTAGCCCCTATTTTGTCGCCAATAATTTTCACTATGTTTGATATATATGTAAAACCAATGATATGGACCTTTAGAGTATGTTTAGGAGAACAAACAATCTCAAAATCTCGTACTAATATCTTATTTTCTCGCCAAGATATGCATTTTTCAGTTTACTATGGGCTTGTTAGCCAAATTTGTCCATGGTTGTTAGAGAAGCCCGTAGTAAACTGAAAAATGCATATCTCGGCGAGAAAACAAGATATAACCAAAATTAAAGCATAGGTAATAATCGCAGAAACATACTCTATAGGACTGTATAGTTGGTTTTGTATATATGTCCATCATAGCAAAAATAAAATTTTGGGTTAGTTAGTGGCCTGCCATGGTGAAGGTCTCTAAAAAATGGCCGCAGGCCATATTTTTCGATTTTTGGCGCGATGCATGGGCTTTATAGCTATACTAGAACGGACCAGGCAACGTGCCGGTCCGCTAGCATGTGCGGCATTTGTGTGCCGTATTGAAGGTAAGTACGTCTACTCTTTTACATAAAAGTAGACTAACGTAATAAGTAGCAAACTGATTATATATTATTATCATTCGTTTAGAAGAAGCTCGGGCCAAACTTCATTTTTGATGTAGGTAACTCCGTCTTGAAGATATTGTGCACGTATAACCTGAAATGCTTCTTGATTGGAATAAATATGAAGACCGTATGGGTCGCCAGTACGTCCGCAGCCAACATAAGTGTGTCCATGCATGAACACGCTTGTAGGAAGTTCCAAGCCAACAACATCAAGAGTTTGTCCTTGGGATCTATTGATGGTAAGATAGTATGCAAGTAAAATTTGATATTGACGTCGCATAAAAGGAACTCCAAGTCTTGATTTGGTGCATTCCATAGGTATGCGTGGGACAAAGATGTGTCTATCGTCATTCTCTGACTTGAGTGGACGGAGCACTAATATATTGTTCCTGATGTCCACAAGTAAACAACGACGACCATTGCAGAAGCCCTTCGTCGGGTGAATGGATCTTAGTAGAATGACACACACGTTCTTTTTCAAAAGAAGCCGGTGTGGCGGCAAGCCAGATACTTCCATCTTCTCAAGTTCTGATATATCATAGTGTTTGTTGTCTTCTGCGTTGACGAAATAATTGATGCTGATGCTCTCAGTGACTTCTCCCGGAATGCTTTCGACCATCTCATTATTTCTCTGCTGGATGAGATCGTTAGTGCAAGCTAAGATGGCACGTTGTGCAAGATAAGTGTTGTTTGTGTATTCCGCTGCAAAGTTAGGATACACTTTTTGCTGAAGATCATGTGGAGTACAGCATACCATGTGTGCTGGTACTTCAATGAGACTTCTTCTTTCTACACCTTCTCAGGGTTCTCTGCAAGAGTAGTTTTACTGATAATATTCGTATTTACTAACATGTTTTGTAATTTTATGAGAGCGTTGTTAGTAGAAAGCTTACTGCAATGTTCAGTTGTCAAAAAGCGAACTCTACAAAAATCGAACTCTATTTAGTACAAATGAGAACCCTGTGATGACAACTTACACGGAGGTTAACCATGTGTAATACTTGGTAGTAATAGAGATAACTTATGGTTAATTCATATAATAACCTTTCATAAGGTTATGTTATGGATTTTAATTATCTAAGGATAGGTTATTTATCCAAAATGCAGTAATGCATATCCAGAGGCTTGGGTTAACCATAAGTAGTATTTGGTAGTAAAAGAGATAACTTATGGTTAATTCAGGTAATAACCCTTGATAAGGTTATGTTAGGGACTCCCTAGATGCCTAAGGTCAAGCATTTTTATTCGGCACTAAAATACGAAAAAAACTGCTAACTATTACTTAGAGACCGAACAGTTTAGTGCCGGTCTTATAGACTGCGAAATAAACAGTTTAGTACCAAGTACCCATGATTGAGAGATTAATACCAATGCTTCTAAGGAAACTTGACCCAGAGCGGCAATAGACGTACCCGTGGCTCAACGCGATGTTCTCATGATTCTACGGAGGAACCCTATTAGTGGCGGTTCCCCCGCTTACTATCATGACTCCCCAATTACCGATGCTTTTTAGTAATATAGATATAGAGAGAAGAGAGAGTAGAAGCGGAGAAAAGAATTACGAACTTCTTGTGTATGTTGGTTCTTTACGATTTTAACTACCAAGCCACAATTCGTTTGAATTTACTATTGGTTGTGACTCTCTTTGTCTTCTTCCCCAATCTACGATTCTTCCAGAAGCCGAACCCCCCTTGCTTTTTGTGCGACGAGCTTCTTCGTTTCTGTTCCTTTCTTTTGTTTGTCTTGTTCTGGAGCTGGCGTTCGTGATGCTTACCCTTGACGAAGTAACGTCGATTATTCATTTTATATGAATTCCTTACAGACGGCAATGGGATAGACGACACCTTCGACGCCATTGATCGGAGACGACGAGGAGGTGAAGACGATGCTGCTCCCACAAGAAGGAGCTGGCCAAGCCAAGCAATGATCAAAGGTAGAGTCTTCAACATCTTTACAAAGTGTGTGTCTCGACCTCTTGTAGAATCGAGAATCGAGGAGTGAGAGGGGCTCACACCTCGCTCTCGAGAGGTTGAAGCAGTTTTAACGTTTAATTTCGCCTACACTAACAAACTCACAATTCACCGACGAAGACTTCGAGTTCTTATTCTCGACACACATCCAAACAATCCAACAACACGGCAGACTTTCCTCTCACAAGCCGTCATGACTCAACGATTATATTCAGAATCGTCAGCACAGACGGAGTTACAAGATCCGGACGATCATATACACAACTTCTCTAGCCAGCGCACCCTGACGGATCCTTCACAAAAGAAAGAAGTTGTCGCTCCAGTCGTCTCAACGAATCGCCCCATTCAAAATGATGATAACGATTCTCTCTCCTCTCAATTACAAAAGCGTCTGAATCCTACAACACCAGAGGACTTTGCAGTTCTCCAAGCAGAGTTACTACAATGGCGACGTCGAGAAGAGCGCAAGATTCTAGATACATGTGATGGAAACGAAGAACAAAAGAAGGAATTGACTCAAGCTATCCTGAATAAGGAGACTTGGCTTCTTCGTAAGATAGAAGCCTTGAAAAATGGCGTCCAGTGCAAGGCGAAGGCTGACAAGGTGGAACGAGACATGGCCAATGCTTGTCTACCAAAGGTTTGGGGAGACATCCTGGTAGAAACCCCTGAAACGAGCTTGGCGAAAGAAATGAAGGGAATATACGACGATGTTCACAAAAATGTTGACAGCATCCCAGCTAGGATAGATATACTGCGTCGTACTAAAGCCTTCCTCCGTGCGATGCACTCAACTGTATTAGTCAAGGATATATTGACCTTGGTAAACCGCGAGTTGGAGATCCTTGAGCGCGATACTGAGCTCGGAAATAACATGTTGTGTGGAATGAGAACAAGATTGACAAACATGCTTGCAAAACTAGTAATTTCAAGCTCAGTGGACAGGAGGAAACGACGTGTCAAGCCCAAATGCGTAGCACAACTTGAACAACTATAAAATGTTACATTTCTTCTTCTCCTCTAAACATTTCCAGCAGCCATGGAAGCAACCTCAGCAGCGAAGTCATCTGCCTTCTTTTCGATACCTTCTCCAACTTCAATACGAGTGAATCCGATCATCTTAGCTCCATTCTCCTCAAGAAGCTTTTGTACAGTTCTGTCGTTGGTCTTAACATATTGTTGGTCCACAAGGCAGTTTTCGGCGAGGAACTTGTTAAGACGTCCATCAACCATCTTCTTGATAATATCCTCTGGCTTTCCACTCTCAGCAACCTGAGCAGTCAAGATTTCTCTCTCCTTCTCAATATCTTCGGAAGGAACATCGTCCCTAGTGGCATAACGGGGATTCATAGCCGCAACATGCATGGCAACATCGGTACAAAGCTCAGGAGTTCCACCCTCAACCTCAACAAGAACACCAATACGGTTCATGTGAATGTAAGCACCAGTGGTTGTGGCATCAGAACCACGGGAAGTGATACGACGCACTTGAATATTCTCTCCAATCTTGGACACAAGACCTGCACGAACATCTTCAACACTAGATCCACCAACATCAGCAGCCANTATTCTCTCCAATCTTGGACACAAGACCTGCACGAACATCTTCAACACTAGATCCACCAACATCAGCAGCCATAAGAGCAGCCATATCATCGGAGTCGAGGCCAGCGGCAGCAAGAGCGGCACTTTCAACGAATTTTCCGAAAGAGTCATCCTTTGCAACGAAATCAGTCTCGCAGTTGACCTCTACGAGAACACTTCTTCCACCAACCTTAGCCATACCAATCTTTCCCTCAGCAGCGATACGAGAAGCCTTCTTATCAGCCTTGGCGAGACCCTTCTTGCGGAGCTCATCAGCAGCGGCTTCAACATCACCATCAAATTCAGTCAAAGCTTTCTTACAGTCCATCATACCTGCTCCAGTGGCCTCACGAAGTTCTTTGATTTGTGCGGTGGTGACGGCATTAAGGGAAGTAGAGTAGCGGGTGTATGGAGAGACAACGGGAGAGAAGGCGGTGGCCGTGGTGGCCATAAGAGCGAGGGCAAGTGAAAGCTTCATGGTGTTGATATGGCTGTAGGTAGTGGCTGCGAGATTCAAACTGTAAAGGATTGATAGCAGCAACTACGAGGATGATTCA
>JALLBI010000674.1:0-14812 GCA_036940125.1 Mediolabrus comicus
TTGTTGGGTTTAAACATCTTTTATCTCCAGGTTTTGTAGGATATAGTAGTGTCAGTCGGTTGCTATTACTTTTGCTTTTTGCTTTCACTGATCTTTGCTTTATGATGGAGCTAGCCAGAGGGGAGCGGAGATTGAGGAATTGTTTCTCACACCTGCTTCTTTAGCAATTCTTGAGAAAAGGAGGGAATTTGGAATCGCGAACCCCTTGCCATTTTGGTCGGAGTCCACAATCGAGCTCGGAGCCAAGCAAAGCAAAAAGCAAGCCGTCAAGCACTGTTGTTGCAACGCTGCATTCATTTTGTTCAGGTCAAGGAACAACTTCTAAGGCTAATCCAAACAAACCAACAACTACTACTTACCATCTCCCCCCTCATCATTTCTTCGCATCATTCAAGAGCGTTGATATACCTCTCAATTAAAAACAATTTTGGCCTCGACTTCGAACGCGAGGCTTATCCCCCTGCATGCATATCGCTTTCATCAACGATATCTCCGTTGTACCAATTGCCTTGGCTGTTGCTGCTACGGCCAAGTCCTATCCTTCCTGACAGCCCTTGATCGGTTTATATTAATAATTATTGGTGAGTTGTTTTTTCTATCGTTACCTTTGCTTTGACCATCAATTCTTTCGCAAATATTAGATTTTTTCTTTGCCACACAATTTTTGCTCAAACTCATCTTATCGTTTTGACTTCCTGCCTCCACCATACCATACCATGCCGCTATCTATGTTAATAATGTAGAAACACTTGCACACCTATGATGACAACCAACCCTTCATCTGGTGACTCTCTGGGCAGCAGCCCATCCCCTCCGCCACCTGACACCGTCGACGTGACATTGACCCATCCGCTTCCGGCGGGAGGGATTGACAACACTCATCATGATGAGATTATTGAACCGCAACCCCAGCAACCATACGATGATGATGATTACTCTGGTGAAATTAGGGAGTATACAGGATCATTTGAGGGACCCGAGAAGACTCTTGAGGTGATGTTCCGTCGGATCAAAGCATCAGATGATGATAACTCCTCATTGAGCAGTAGTGAGTCTACATCTGATGGAACCGGCGGCTTCAATCGGGTTGGTCTACGTACTCTATCCCGTCCCGACCTTGATAGGATTTGTGCACGTGCTCGTTGTACCATCCTATCTTGTGTATCCAACCGTTACCTCGACGCATATGTGTTGAGTGAGAGTTCTCTCTTCGTGTACCCCTACATGATTGTCCTGAAGACATGCGGTACCACCACANTATGTGTTGAGTGAGAGTTCTCTCTTCGTGTACCCCTACATGATTGTCCTGAAGACATGCGGTACCACCACACTCCTACGTTGTGTTGCCGTTCTTATCGAGATTGGACGTAAAATCGGTTTGGAGATTGACTGGCTGGGCTACAATCGTAAGAATTTTTCATTCCCCGGTGATCAAATGTTCCCCCATGGATCGTTCCATCAGGAGATGGAATATCTATACAGTCATCGTAACCTGTGCCAACGTCTCGATGGGAATGGATATACACTTGGTCCGGTAACATCTGACCATTGGTTTGTTTTTGTTGCCGATCATACCAAGAGGTATGCCGAAGATAATGATACTGATCGTGTATTGAACATTATGATGTTTGATATCGATGAAACTGTCGCACAGAAGTTTTATTATGAGCAGTATGCTGCTAGGATTGGTCCTGATGAAACTGAAGAGGAGGCCACGAAGCGTATTAGCATGGAACAGACAAAGAGTGCAGGAATTGATCAGTTGGTACCCGGAGCATGCATCGATCCTCGTGCATTTGAACCTTGTGGTTACTCGATGAATGCCATTCTCTTCCGTTCGTACTCCACGATGCACATTACCCCCGAGGAGGGNACCTTGTGGTTACTCGATGAATGCCATTCTCTTCCGTTCGTACTCCACGATGCACATTACCCCCGAGGAGGGCAGTAGCTATGCAAGTTTTGAGACGAATCAAAAGCTTACTAACTACACACCGCTCATTAGTAATGTCGTTCGTGCCTTTCGTCCAAAGAGGTTTGTTATGACCCTGATGGCCGATGAGGGTGGGTTGGTCCAGATGGGGAGCAACCCGCTATTTGAGGGAAGTACCAGCAAATCGAAGATTGCGGTATCTTTCAATAAGACCAAGCCTGGTGTCAAATCCACTTACAAACGTAGCAATCTTGCATCGATTCAGGTTGAGGACGATGTTTGTTGTATGATGGGCAACTGGATTCTGGAGGAAGGTCCTGGATCTGTTGCAGTGCAGGAAGAGGAGGAGCAAAGACCTCGTGGTTTGTCTGTAGCAAACTATTCCAAGTAATGTGCAAGCACTGTTGCAAGGGCCACATGCTCTTGCTTTGATAAGTAGGTTAGGTAATTATTCGTCAAGTCAAAGAAAAGAAAATCAAATGAAAATTTTAGTAGGATAAACAGTTACATCACATTTTCAATTCAGAGACTCATAACTGAAACTATGTAGTTGTTGTTTCAAGAGGCTGCAACAAAAAATGATACAAATAATTAGGGACAATGGGTAATAATCACTATCATCCGAACTGAGAGCAAAGTCAGGGACGTCAAAAAGTTAGTGCACAAGACAGGATTCGAACCTGCGCCAATTAAGATCACGACCTGAACGTGACGCCTATTTTAAGTAGAGGAAAGAGAGCGAGAAGGACTTAGGTAAAGGGGTAGGTAAATAAGCACTAAATGTTACCCGTACATTTTACGCTCACCTTAGACCACTCGGCCACTTGTGCTCGAATTTTTGAGACCAAATTTTTGCATACATAATCTTTCCAGTAGATAGATCTTTTTTGCAGCTTTTTTGCTGTTGTTTTGTCATTGACATTGTCGGTTGTCGGTGGTTGCCAGCAGTTGGTAGTAGTAGCAACAACAAAGAGACGAAATACCTCTATACCTCCTGCTTTGCCTCATCGGGGCACCACTTCGACTACAGCGACGGTACCACGCCGATCCATTGCTAAATTACGCTGCAATCGTCGTCTGCATATGGATAGCTTTTTCAAATGAAGAAGATAATATTACATCTCAACTATAATATTCTGCTGCTTTGCTATTATTACTTCACCACTCTGCCCGTAGTAGCAACAGCTCAGCCTCAGAAAAAGAGAAGAACAAAAAGACGCAGTAATGGTGCATTAATAAATCATCACAAGTTGCACAAACTCAATAGATCGGATGAAACTCTCCTACGCGATAAATGGGCGGATATATTATCATTAGATCAATCGTCTGGCAATGCTGTGCGGTTAGGTACACGACAAGAAGAGCAATATAGATATGAATCAGAAATCTTGGCGGATCAGTTGCTAGGCATGGCACCCATCCGAGGCGCCGGATTATTGATGAATGATAGACCATTATTCTTGCCATGGACATACTCATTTCCTCTAGCAGCTGCAGTGGCAATATGTTTCTTTGCCTTGCCCATAGCAGGGATTATTGGGACGTTCCTATCCTCATTACATTCATCTATAACACCGTATCTTATACCTACAATGTCGATCATTCACTCTACCACTGGCAACTATCTTCGACAAGGCCAAGCGATATTGCATTCATTTCCATACTTTCTACGTCATTTGAATCGTATCAAAATCAAACCAATGCAACTAATATATAAAGTTTTGAAAAAGTGTATCATTTTGGAAGTAAGTCGCTCAAAGTATTGATCGTTTTATCGCTTCGCTCAAAAACTCACAATACTTTTCTCTCCAGTGTTGNGAGAGGTTTAAGGTCCATGATCCAAAGTATGATCCAGGGACACGTTCATGGAGCAATTGGTGGACTGGCTGGTACATTCTGGGAGTCTACTGCTACGGCATCTTCATCAATTGTTGAGCCTGAAGATGTACTTCAAGATGTATCGGATTCATTAGTAACAGATTCTTTATCAGCAACGACGGCAGACTCAGTGCAATCAGCCTTGGAGGCGACTGTTGAGTCAATAGCAGAAGAGGTTGTGGATGATGCGATAGCTATTGAGACAGCAATCGAGTCAGCTGTAGATGCTGTTGTGGAGGATGGTTTGATCGATAGTATCGACTCCACCACGCTGGAGTCGGTGGTAGAGGCTTTTGTAGAAGATTGTTTGGACGGTGATTGTGTTGATGCTATTGTCGACAGTGCGATGGAAACGTAAATAATATCCACATTGAGTAACATTTTTATTTTCTTATTCGACTGTTCAACACATCATACACAGTATTCTCGTGTAGAAAAGACCTTATTAGACAAGAATCACTTCTTGAATAGTCCTCTAATCTTTCCACTTTCTGAGAGCCAATATGCAATACGTGCATCAGTCTTATCCATCCCATTCGAAGCTCTCTCGCGAGCCTCCTTAATAGATACAAGGGATGATTCCATCAAACGCTCTGTGGCAGCCTCCCAAGTGAAAATCCTGCGCTCTTCAGGGGACAATGGTGTAGGCTCATTCTCTAATGCCCACATCATTTTAGTTGCACATTCCTCCAGAGTGTCATACGCAAGGCAGTTTGTGAATTGTAAGAAGAACTCATTGGAAGGATGATTCGGAAGGATAACAAATTTTCCCATTGCCAAAGCCTCAGCTGATGTTGTACACAAGACCTCACTGGTAGAAGGGTTCAAGAAGATCTTATGTCTTGGATTGTTGAGCTGAGCATGATCAATAACACCAGGAAACTTGGCAGGGATGGGATGACGACGCCATTCATATCTAGACTTGGGAGGGTCAAAGACAAAGTTTGGTTGTTCCTCTAACTCGCTGGCAACATCGCTAACTTTCTTCTTCAATTTGCTGAACGACATTTTCAAAATATTCTTGATGGATGAGTCTGCAATATCGTACACGGCCTGGGACGTTTTCACTCCAGTACTGAACGATTTGCCAGACAGATCGCCCAGAATGTTGATTGGGTCGGCATTCGTTTTGTTGAGTTGTTCCCTATGCTCCTTCACGTATGTGACATCTTCCTTGTTAAATGAGGTTTCAAACCCAATGCTGAGATATTGAGAAATAACATCTGAATCAGATTTCGTTAGCTTCAACTGTTCAATTGCCTCATCCGATTGTGTCTTGATAGAATTAGGGTTGGCAAAGAGAGCAGCGGCATTCAAATCTTTCGGATCAGTGGGTGGTGCTGCGGCCACACTCATATCAGAATCCTTCATCGGTGGTGGCCTCGACGCAGGAGTGACGTGGTTCCGTCCATGGAATGCCCTTGTGATGGCAGTTTCATCAGGCCCACCTCCATAAATGTCCACCTTGAAGTAATCTCCACTCTTCTTACGGAACAGTTCCTGCAGCTCAATCATTACGTCAAAGCCCTATGTGAAGGAGAGTGAGAGTGTTTATAGGAAAACAAGTGAGATGATGATGGGGTGGATGCACTAGAAAAGAAGTAAAGAAAATATAGTCTTACCTTGGCCCAAACCAACTTTCCAATGAAATAAACAGGTGAAATTTCATCTTCAGAATTGTCATCGTCACCTCCTCCTTCCACAGCACACTCCGTAGTACCCTCCTCCAAAAACTCTCTCCTAACCCCATGGACATTACACGTACACTCCTTCCCGGGAGCAAAACTTGGCAGTGTATTACTCAACTTGATAACCTGATGACAGTATGCACGCATAGTTAATGCACTCAATGCCCCGATGGCAGGTGCAGCGATTAATGATGCCCCGATGCCATATTGACGTGCATACTCTTCATAATTGGTGTGTACAATACCCACGACGAATTGGAACCGATGTGTCCATCCAAGTTTATTGTTGATGCGTTGGAGTTTTTGTTTTTCAAGAACATCATCATCATCATTATCACCCTCACCCTCATCATCCTTATTCAGAGTAATCGATTCATCATCGGTGGTGGTACATTCCAACGATACAGTTTGTTTATCCGCATCAATAGTGAGATTATCAATTGCATCATCATTACCAGCACCACCTTCACCATCATCCCCACCACTACCACCACTAATACTACCACCCAAATCAGAAGTGGTGGGCATACGAAACCAATTCAAATGTTCCGGCTCCTCCAATATCGCTACATCGACCAACTCCCTAGGGATATAATTACACAAATCCACTTTTGGAAAAATACTACCAAATCCACTTAAATAAAATGCTGGATACCAAATATACTTTAATTCATTGGCCTCGAATTCCATATTACATCGTTCTTTTGCATATTGTTTTATCCATGACTCTTGTTGTTCCATACCTTTACGTCCATCTGAGAATTTATTGGTCGATCCGTATAATTTTTCACGTTCGGTGGATGATTCTAGCCAGGGTATTACTAGTGCTACTGATCCTTTTGTTTGTTGTTGTTTTTGTTGTTTTTGTTCTGTAATGTCATTATCATTATTCTGACGATGTTCCCTCTGATATCTAACAAGATATAATGCCCGTAATAATGGATTTACAGCTGTGCCCGTCCTCCATGGTAATGCGGCAGTAGTTACAACACAAATGGTTCTATTGGGATTAGCCAATACCGATGCGGGGATAGGATCATTCTCATCTTGTGATTCCATATCGGATAATCCGCATATATTGTCGGGTGTGATGCATGAGAAGAGAGATGATGGAAGGTACGTACTATTATCGTTGGTGGTGGTTGTTGGTGGTGAAGTGTTCTCGTCGGGTACCAAACTTAGACGTGAGATTAATTCACGTGGTAATGCTGCAGCCGATGAGTAGGCTGAGTTCCGATAGTTCATGCTCCCTTCTCCTCCGCCTCCGCCTACACCACCGCCTCCGCAGGGTAGTAAGGTCATTTCATCTAGACCGCCCACACCACAAAATGATGGAGTGTCCGTGTCAGTAGTGCTATCATTATTTGCATTAGCAGCAGCGGCGGCGGCGGCAGCGTTATTGTTTTCATCATCATTAGTGGTGGGTTGTTCAGTCGTCATGATAATATTCACGTCGTCTCTTTCTTCTTCTGGAACTACTACTATTACTGCCGCTGTCATCGTATCGTTTTTTTTCTTCCTCCTCCTGCTATTCTATTTAGTACCCTTTTAGTGAACCAATAGGAGGACCGACACTCCACACTTTATTTTGCTCTTTGCTCCCCCGAAATGGTGAAAATGAGATGTTGGCGATTTTTTGTCAACGCTTTGAGAAAGGTAGGTATCTAAAGGTCCGATACGACACACATGGTATCCTTACACGACCCCAATTCTTGGTTCACCTTTCACAAGACTCATTTCAATCCAAAGCAAAATCCACTCCGACGGTGCTTGCTTCTTTTGGTAGGTTTTAGGTTTTCAAGAATCCTTTGCAAAGCTAAGTAAGTATCTCTTCATCTCATACTCCGACTGCTGCCGACGCTGGCATACTTATCACATCTTCATTTTGTGAGGTTGCAGAAAAAAAAACAAAGCAATCATCAGCTGTACACATCATAGGCACACAAAAATAGAAGAAAATATGATGAGACGATTCTCATCATCCTTGTTTGCCGCTGGAACAGCGTCAGCAACAGCAGCGGCGGTAGCGGCAACCAAAGCATCCAGAAGAACATATCATCATCTTTTCATTCTTGTCTTGATATTATGCACTTTCAATGATGGGAGCATTATCATTATGGCACAGGAAACTAATTCACCATCTCCATCTGCTACCAAGGCGACGTCGTCGGAAACCCCTACATTCCTTAGTGCCTCAATTATTGAGGTACCAACGCCAAGTCCAACTGTTCCAGCAACTGCAGTGGCACCACCACCAACAATCTCTTCCGAGGCGCCAATAACACCAACGGTATCACCATCTGCTATTGTTACTACAGCGTCACCAATTGCAAGTACATTGGCACCAACGGTGGTGATTGTTACTACCAACAGTCCAACTATCTCGCCTACAACAAATTCACCAACATCACTAAGTCCATCAGTAAAATCTTCTACGGGAACACCCACAACAACAGGTAGTAATGGAACAACCACTGGATCTCCCACCACCCTGCAGCCTTCTTCATCAGGTAGTAACATTTCTACTACGGGAGCACCAACAACTGGAACACCTACGGTTGTATTAACGACTGGCACACCTACTTCACAGCCAACTGGGGATGCAATTGATGCTACACCTGCACCAACAACAGTTACTACTATTGCACCAACAACAATTTCTCCTACGGCGAATCCAACGACTACCGAGGCAATTTCTTCTTCTTCTCCAGCTCCCACAAAGGCAACAACAACACAATCTCCATCCAAAAGTAAGCCAGAATCTTCATCATCTAAACCAACTATATACATGAAACCAACATCTACAACTGGATTACAAATGACACTTACCGGAATTGAACGCATTTCCGACCCATCATCATGGGCAACCACTACCTCCACCTTCTTTGCATCACAGTATGAGGATACGGGTTACATGTCCAATGTTAAGGTTGAAATTGTATATTCGGATGAAAAAGTTGTCCAACAGGGAGAAAGAAGAATAATGAGGAAGAGGAGAGGATTACAAACAAATAATGGTTCGGTACAAGTAACATATGAGCAGTATACAAGTTATACAAGTACCAATGCATCGTTAACTTTGGATGATGTGTTACGGTTGCCCTTGATGGATGGTACGCAGCAAGATCAATATATTGCAGCATTGAAACAATTGTCGAATGATTATGGAAGTCTTACTGCCGTTTCNTACGCAGCAAGATCAATATATTGCAGCATTGAAACAATTGTCGAATGATTATGGAAGTCTTACTGCCGTTTCTACTATTTCACTTGCCTCGGATGATGGTGGTAATGGTAATGGTGGTGGTGGCAACCCGAATAATCCTGATGGTAGTGGTGGTAGTTCATTCCCATTATGGGCAATTATTGTAATTGCCGTAGGAGGTGGATTGATATTGATAGTATGTCTTGTTCCCATACTATATCGAAATTGTTGTCGAGGAGATGCCAGTCTTGAAAGTATTCACGAACAGTCATCATCACGACCCTTCAACACCACTGGTGAAGAAACTGTGGGTACAACGGATTATGATTATTCCAAGGCATATGGTGCTGTATCAAGTAACTTCTCCTTATCGGATGCTGGTGGGACAATTGGGTCACGTACTCGTCAAACTGCATCAGACCCATTGCCCCAATCATCCGAAAATAATACAATCTTTTCGGATGATCCTACGTACAATGACCCCGTGTATGAAGGGGGTGGTGGTCGAGAAGAAATATTAGATGTGTATGCCCCCGCCGGAAAGCTGGGAGTTGTAATTGATACTCCGAATGATGGTGCACCAATTGTCCATGCCGTGAAGGATTCAAGTCCAATTGCAGATAAGATTCAAGTGGGTGATAAGCTCGTGGCTGTGGATGATCAGGATGTAAGGACCATGACGGCAATTCAAGTGTCGAAATTGATTAGCAAGAAGAGTGTGAATGCAAGTCGAAAGATGACAGTGATACGTCATATTGCGGACTAGATGATGATGATAGAGAGCTACCTACTTTCACCTTTCAGACCTTTTCTCGCTCAATATCATTAATTTATGTGTGTAAAGTCTTCAGTTTTAGAGCTTACGTATTCCTTGCTTTTTCACTTCGAAGCGAGTCACACTTCTATATGTACACAAGATATGAGTATCTCTTCATACTACTACTGTAGCCTATGTACTTAGTGAGATATGCATCTTTTTGGTGTTACCTTTTACTTCATTCACTTTCTACAGATTCCTACCTACGTACCAAATTTGACTCGACTGCTTGTGCTTTGACCTCTCACCACACCTCACACTACGCTAACCACACTAACACCAAACATTGCAACCATGGCCGAAGAAACCCGAGGAATTTGTGTCCGTGATGTGCCCGCCAAGGCATTCATCACCGCCTACGCCGAGCACTTGAAGAACAGTGATAAGTTCGAGCTCCCCGTTTGGGCTGATCTTGTCAAAACCTCCGTCGCCAAGGAACTTGCCCCCTACGGTGATGACTGGTACTACATCCGTGCCGCCTCCATCGCACGTAAGGTATACCTCCGCCCCGGTGTTGGTGTTGGTCAATTGCGAAAGTGGTATGGTGGAAACTACCGCCGAGGAACAAGAACAGAGCACTTCCGTAAGGCTAACGCCGGTATCATCCGATCAGTCCTTCTCCAACTTGAGGAGATGAAGGTTACTGAGAAGACTGAGAGCGGCGGCAGACAGATGACCAGGGTTGGTCAACAAGATTTGGATCGTATCGCCGGAAGGTGCTTCGATGATGCCGAAGAAGATTAAATAGAATAGAAAAAAAGAAAACGCTGTCTTCAAATATCTCTCATTACTTCTCTAGGAGGTGATGGGGCCCTCATCATGAGTGGTCACCAAGCAGCTGTCGTAGCCACCTTCTAAAGTAATTGTTGATATGAACACAGTAAAAAAAGAGTCCTTCAAGGATGATTGCGGGTCATCGTGTTATTTTTGTCTTTTATGTAGTTATTGTATGTCGCCTTCTCTTTTTTCTACACACAGGATGCTTACGATCGGGAGACGGGGGATGATGGTTGGGGCCAGTCTGAAGAGCCTACCTAGCTTCCTAGAATTCTGTCTATTGAGATTGTTGATACGATAAGCTGCACACAAGGAGGTAACGACGTTTTTCGACATCATCTGCTATCGGGCTGCTGATATGAGTTTGACTCTACTACGGTCTACTGTCTATAAATCTCTTCTGGCTGAGAGTTGGAACCCAAGTATTGCTTGCCCTGATTCTTGCATCTAATAATTGCAACCTTCATCCTTCTTGAAGATTGTTGTCAACAACACGACAATCAACCTAGATTCGAAGCTGCAGCTTTTCACTCTTTTCTTTCACCTACCTTCTAAGACTAAGAAGTAAGATAAATTTCGCTTCATGCGACCATACAAACCATATCTCTACAAAATTAACCTGCTCTTCAGCCACATTCAAGGCAAAGAGAGTTGGGAGAGGTAGGTCACCGTCGCGCCAAATGTCACATCACTCAAGTCGGTAGTCGGTCAGGATAATGATGTGATCATGAGAAGAACAAGAGCAATCACTTGTTTGGGTGGTGCGATAACTACTGCAATCGTGTCACTGGGGGCAGTATGTGCTTCTCAGCCAGCTTATGTATTCATCTCGCTTCGTGCTTCTTCTCCTCATTGTAGAGGTGATCAAGACTGTCTCCACGAGACTAGCATCAATTTATCCGATGACATTGATGTTGTCGATGGCAGCAGCGGCAAAAACATGCCAAGTCCTACAAATATCTCCCACCAAACACGGCGAAACTTTGCAGCATGCATATCAGGACTTGCTACCGTACCCATAATCGCAAAGGAATCAGCAGAAGGCTTGACACCTGACCAGGCATCTCAATCTTATGATACCTATGCAGCAACATACGACAAACTAGATGGAGGTAGCATCGCATCCTCATTGGGAATTGACGAGGCCAGGGCCAAGCTTTTGGGACAAGCCAAAGGAGAAGTATTAGAAATTGGTGTTGGTACTGGGTTGAACTTGGCTTCATATGGGTTTGGTGAAGGTGGGGTCACATCTTTAACTCTTGTCGATATTTCCGAAGGAATGATATCTGAAGCTCAAGCTCGCGTCCAGCAAATGAATATCGACAAGAATGTCCCGATCAAATTTGTCCAGGCAGATGCGACATCCGAACTTGTAACCATATTTGGTGAGAACAAGTTCGACACCGTCGTTGATACATTTTCCTTGTGTGTAATGGGTAACGAGGGAGCAAAGAAATGCCTTGAGGAGATGGCACGAGTAGTCAAAGTAAGTGGGAAGATACTTTTAGTTGAGAATACAAGATCATCCAATCCTTTAATTGGTAGCTACCAAGATCTTACAGCATCTAGTGCAGCTGATCTTGGTGGCAAAGGATGTGTGTACAATCAAAATGTTAGTCAGATGATAAGTGGAACAAAAGGAATGAGATTAGAAAAGGAAGATAGCTTTGCAGCTGGATTATTTCGTTCGTTTGAGTGTACGAAGGTATAATAACAATAGACATATCAAATCGATTTACAATCCTTTATGGGCTGTAGTGGTTAATTCTACCTATGCTACAAGCGCCACAAAAGTAGGTATGGTACACAATTAATAAGAAAGAAAGTATGCGTTGTCCAGCGTTGCCAAAATAATTATATTGTACTGTGGCATAAGAGGAGTGTTTGTTTGTGTGCGAAGTAGCCCTAATAGTTGTGTGCCCATTTTCAGAGTTCAAAGACAACACACCGCTACTCATCACACTTGAGAGATAGAGATAAAATACGTTCGAGAGCCTCCACTTTCCCATTTTAAGCTTTGTTCCTTGGAGGGGCGTAGAATTGTCGATCCGTGAAAGTGAAGCCCTCGAAAACATTATCTGCAGGTGTGGTTCCAAAGCCATGGCCCTGGAACGCCCCGGGACTATTCAATGGCATGTTCGTGAACTCATGATCGAACTGACTTGTATCCATACTTCCATTGATTTGTGGATCCCATGGCGGAGCAATATCCCCATTCATCAATTTATCCCAGTTAAGTTCAGAAAAGAATTCCTGTACCTTGATATCCCCAGCATCGTTGGGACCGGATCCCAGCCGTCGACGAGGATCCTTGGTGAGCAAACCTCTAAGTATGACTTGAGCCCGGGGAGAGAGGTATTTCGGATATTCTAATGTGCCTCTACGGATCTTTTCAAATAGTTTCTCCCGATCACGACAGTAAAATGGAGGTAGGCCGGTTAGCATCTCATATAGAAGTGCCCCCAATGACCACCAATCTACTGCACGTCCATGACCTTGCCTATTAAGAATTTCAGGCGCTAAGTATTCAGGAGTGCCACAGAAGCTATTGGCACCACTTGACGAATTAGAAATACCCTCCTTGGATAGACCAAAGTCGGTAAGTCGGACATGTCCTCGTGAATCCAATAGGACGTTTTCCGGTTTAAGGTCCCGATAAACAATGTCCAGATTGTGCACGTAGGCAATGGCAAGGGTAATCTCGGCAGCATAGAAACAGGCTCTTTGCTCGGTAAACTTGCCCACCTTCCCAAGATGGAAGAAGAGTTCCCCGCCGGCACAATAATCCAACACAAAGTAGAGCTTATCCTTGGATTGGAAGGCCATATTCAATCCCACAATGAAGGGGTGTTTGACATATCCAAGAACAGAACGTTCAGTCTTCGTGTGTTCCACTTGATTACGCTTGATAATGTTGTCCTTCTTTAGAACCTTGAGAGCAAACATTTCATTTGTTTGTTTTTCTCTAACAAGAAATACTTTTCCTGTAAGGGATTCGGTGTGTACATGCGTGCGAGACGTAGAGAGAGAGGACCAAGAAGAAAAAGAGAAGGTGTGTCAGCAATGTGTGCGGGGGGGAGGTAGAATAAGACACAAGCATAAATAAATAGTCCCTTCTCTACTTACCAAATGAGCCTTTCCCAATAACCTTAATCATCCTAAATGAATCTAACCTTGGTGCCGAAACTGGTACCGTCCTATGGAAACTATCCCCCAACCCCTCCACATGTGCTTGACTATTCAACATCATCTGTTGATTATTCCCCTGTTGCTGCTGCGCCTTGGCCATGGCTCCTCCAATACCCCCCGGAGAAGACGAAGATGTTACACCACCACTTCCACCATAGGGATGTGTGGGTGGTGTATTATTCCCCATAATATGTATCCCCGTCCCAACAGTCATTTGTGTAACCGCTTCTCCCATCTTAACCTGTGATGCCTTATAACTCATCATTTCCTTTTGTAAATTCAAAGACCGTCCAAGATGACTAGCACCTAAACTTTGTGCCAATGACCCAACATCTTCTACCATTTCAACTTCTTTATAATCTTGTTGAATTTCCATAATTTCAGATTGAGATATAGTTTCTTCGGTGGGATTGAATCGTCCTTGGAGGTAGGAGGCATCATCATCGTCATCATCATCTTCATCGACACCATCATCATGATCATGATGATGATCATCATCGTCATCATCATCTAAGGCAAACATATCATCCATTTCCATTTCATCGAAATTATTATTTGATGATTTGTTCGCGGCAATGGGGGTAGTATTGGATGCAACAATTGATGCATAGGTAGGTGAGGATGGTGCCTGTGCCACCACACCCGAATTAACACCCTCAGTTGATGAAGACACCAACGAGGCAGCAGAGGCAGTAGCCATATTAGTATCACCAGCAGAAGAAGCAGAAGCATTACTGGAAAAATTAATCCAAGCCACATCCTCAAATTGTGGTGGGACGATATTGGCACCATAACATAGAAATTGTCTCATCACTGGAGATTCCCGAACGGCGGGGACAGTTAGTACTGCCGATAACCATTCCTGTGCCGAGTTACGTGCCTGGATGATCTTGTCGGTATCACTAGATGCAGGTGAGTGATGATAGTGAGGATCAGCAGTTGGAGTGAAGGCAGGATGATTTGGACAACTTGGTAATCCCGAAATAGCACTGGATAATGCCACATCCATTGTCATGAAGTCCACATGATCTCGTAGGACTGTCCAACTTTGGACAGGTTGGGTTACGTTGACAGCGTGGATTATGTGTGGAGTACTTGCCGGTGCGGTTGATGATGATGAGGGTGACCCTCCTCCGTTGGCATCTCCGTTGGATGATGGATGGTGATCTTGATGATCGTATCTGCCTGATGCAGCGATGGTTACGGAAAAGTCTTCGTTGGATGACATGATGACGGCGCTGCGATGAAATGACTGAGTAGTATTGATTCGCGCACACACACCGATGATGAGTTTTTTGTATGCAGCGGAGCGAGAGAGGGCTACT
>JALLBI010000679.1:0-10397 GCA_036940125.1 Mediolabrus comicus
CTACTATCTCCAGATATATAAGTAATGTCAACCCCCTCCTCCTCTTCCTACACCGTCGTACCACTCTTCCAACGAACACCCGACATCTTCCTCTTCCCCCAAGTTCCACTCCTAAACCTTGCCACGGTACTAATCTCGGCACTAATCGTTATCGACGTTGTTACCGAAATTGTCGATTATCATCAAAGTATCCGTAGCAGCAGCACTGCCTACTACTACTACTTGACCAATAATAATAATAATTCGTACTTCAATAATAATAAAAAGAAACAACAAAAGAAAGCATGTAGTGCAGTCAACATTGCCGCACTACAGGTAACCATTACCGCTCTAATATTAATCTACATTTCATCACATATTGTTGCATTATTTACTATACATGCTGGTATGGATGGACGGATGATATATGTTTTAGAGGGATTGTCACGATTGGAGGCATCGATTTTGACGGCATATATTAGTACGAAGATTCCTATTTGGATTGGTGTTTATCATTCGTCATCGAGTGGTGGTGCTGCAGGTGGTAATGGCGGTAAATTTGGTGTTGCTACTGTTGAAACTAATGCTTCTTCTGGTGCTTCTGGTAAGCAAGGAAAGAAACAAGAGGGGAAATCCTCCTACGCCGACAATCAGGATGAGGAAGGTGACGATGAATTTCGCATCTTGAAATTTCACGTCCGCTACACAATTGCACAATACTTTCTACTGGTATGGTGTTTATGCCTACCCTTCTCGGGACACTTTCTATCAATGGTGATGGGATTTATTTTGGGTGTTGCGATTGAATCTGTGATATTGTTTGCTAGACGTGGGGGTGCAGGTGGAGGTGGTGATACTACTACTAGTGGGAATAAGGATGATGTTGATTCGTCATCATCGCCAGAACGCAAGTTTTCCATTGCAACCATTGCCTCACTAATATTTGCATTCTTTGCCAGTGTCATGTTTGCAGATGGGTGTCATTACATTCAGGTAGTATGGGGGTCGGGACTATACTTCAGTGAATGGGGATTGGGAATAGCCACCTTCTCATCATGTGCAGCCGTGATACTTTGTATCCATTTCTATCACTTGCAACGTACGATCCGAAAGTATTACGTGGATAGGAGAATATCCACGCATCAAAAGATGGAGAAGGGGGCGATTGCATTGATGAAATCACATTTGTTTAAGAAGGTGTCTGCTAAAATGAGCGAGACAGAGCGTATCAAGATTTTGGAAGAAATTGCAAAGTTGGATGATAGTGAAAAGAGTGAATCCTCAACTAATGATGATGATACTACCTCAGAAAAACCTGCGACAACAATTACTACGTGGTCCTTACTAAAAATGAGGCTCTTTGCACCTACCGACCTCGTCGTCTTATCACGATTGGAATACTACCTCGGTGTATTCGTTAGTCTTGCATCCCTATTTGTGGTAATTGTCAACATAGGGGCTACACATCAAATGAATATCGTTCGTAAAAACTTTCACAGGGTACATGACTCATTGTATGGTGAAATCAATGAAGGTCCAGTATGTGCTTGGGAGAAATTGGGAGGGAGGATTGATACATTTGCAAGTAAGGAGAAGGCACTCGATGCAGGATATACTATTGCCCACTGCGGGGCATGTGGACAATGCTCCTCATGGCATGATTTGCGTCTTCAGTACACTACTAGGACTTATTTGGCCAAGGAAGCCTTCCGCTGTGCAAAGATGGCATTGGTGTATGGAGAAAACGCTACCCATAAATGTCTCCAAGAGGAGCCTATCGGATTTTCTGAAAATTGTGCCATGTGTTGGACGAAGGATATCTTGTGTTCTCGAGCCAATTGTGCCTTCATCTTTTTACAAAGCAACATGATCAACACATTTTCCAATTTTCAGGTAGGTCCTGAAACAATTACAAGTGCCACATGTGAAGAGGCTATGTGTGAACTGGACTTTGTTCCATGTTCTGGAGCCAATCGCAGACGCATGAATATTACCAGTACCATTGCCAGACCAGGAGACCAACGTTGTGGAATTGTGGACGTAGACTGGGAAGAGATTTTTGGAGAGGGTAGTAGTGTGAGCGATTATGTCAATGTTGGCGTAGGTGGAAGTAATGAGGAGCTGTAGGTGGCGAATGTAATGCAAAAAAAGAGTGTAAGAAGAAAAGGGCTCGTGAAATCAATACCTTATGTACATGGAAATGTTGCCAGACTCTTGCATTAGCAATATATATTCTAGAAAATGTACTAAATTAAGTTTTACTATACACCTTTATTCCTCTAGCTTGAATTCTTTCTTTTCTTGTCATGAGTTCGTAATAAATTTTGTTCACTTGAGATGAACTGCTGGTGTGTCATCGCCGCACTCGATATATTTTCTGCGTTCTTGCATGGGAAATATTTACATCCGTTGTTGGGATCTTTTCCCACATACCGACCATCCGGACATCGGAACATTTCAGCGTCACACGATGAGGTCATAGTAAGGATTTCTTCTGATTGTTGTTGTTCTGGGCAAGGGAAAAAGTTGCAGTTATTGTCTGGATCTCTGAAAACAAACTGTCCCCCACTACATTCAAGCCAGTCCTTTTGACATCCTATTTTGGAATCAGATGGGCTCGGATTATCATCAGTCTTACATGGGAAATATTCGCAGCCATTCTCGGCGTCTCTTCCCACGTAATGACCATCGGGGCATTTGAAGAGTTCGGCGTTGCAGCTTGAAGACGTGCTAAACTTGTCATGGACTGTGCCTGCCATAGTGTTTACTATGTTTTCTGTTGGACGATTCGTCGGTTTCAATTGTTCAGGTTCTGGGCAAGGAAAAAAGTTGCAATTATCGTCCGGATTTCGAAAAACAAACTGTCCTCCGCTGCATTCAAGCCAGCCCTCTTGACATTTGGTATTGGTTTCAGTAGGGCGCGGAGTAGGGCTCCCGTTCGCAAGTGGTGAAGATTCTACATTGACGGTTTCTGGACATGAAAAGAATTGACAGTTGTTCTCAGGATTTCTTGAGACAAAGGTTCCACTGTCGCACTCAAGCATGTCTTTCTGGCATTCAGAAGTTTGCGGTGTTATCGGTGCCTTTGTTGGTTCCTTTGTTGGTACATTTGTTGGTGCCTTAGATGGCGGAGCAGTGACTGCTTTTGTCGGTAGCGGCGTGGGTATTTTCGTCGGCGGCACTGAGGGTGCTTTAGTAGGTGGTACTGTTTGCGCATTTGTTAGTGCCGCAGTGGGCTTGCCTGTCGGCTGAGCAGTTTCAGCTGCTTTGAAGGCTGGATCATTGCACACAAAACCACCCGATCCGCACTCAAAATAGGACTGGATTTTGCATGATTCTTCACAGCAGTCGCCACCATCATAATTGCATTCAGCAGTATTATACTCGGGATTGCACATGCCATCTCCAATCTTATCTCTTACCACATCGCTGCATCTGCTGGGGTCGATGCTATCATCTTCTTGAGTAGGGTCAACACAGTAGAATCCAAATGGTCCGTAGTCACCAAATTGACTCTTCTCCTTTGTAGTGCAGCCAAAGATCGATTCTTCGTCACAAGTTCCTCTGCAACAGTCCCCACCATCGTAATCGCACTCTGCGGTATTGTAGGGAGCATCTGGATCGCAAGCTCCATCTCCGATAAAGTTGGGATTTGGTACGCAGCAACTTGGGTTCTTCTCCCATGGAATCAAACCCTCTGGACACAAAGATTCTTCAGGCTTTTCTTCTGTCACAGCAGGCTGTTGTTCAACGACTGTATTAGTTGACGGAGAAAAGGCAGGCGGTGAATAGCTATACGAGTGCTCGCCTGGATTCTTGTCAAAAAAGTCGTGACAATCACTACAGCTTCCGTCAGCCACACAGTGTTGAAACTTTTCTTCTAATCCAGCACATCTATTAAGGCTGAGAATATTCGGTAGACCAAGGGCTTTGGCTGCACGGCAGTAACGGTTAAGTCTTAGTTCGACAGCTTCTTCATGCCAACCTCCGTGNAGGAAATTATTAGAAGCCTTTTCTCTCTACACACACACACCGATGACAACTTCTTCTGTAATGAAACACAACCTTCTCGAGACTTACCTCCATTGATATTATTCAAGGTCCCACCAAAGTTATACTCCTTGACACACTCAATATGAGATGTTGTCCCCTCCTTGTTATGTTCCATCCAGAAAAACAATCCAGCACCCCATGCATACTTTTCAACTGTGGCAACCAAATCTGGATTCTCACAGAATGTATCTGGATTACCCGTCAATGCTGTACTAGCACCTCTATAGTTGTAATTCCAACTTAGCTGTATAGCACCACGTCCAAAAAACATTTCCTTGGCGGGGACATACCCTTCTGAATCAACACCCTTTACTGTTCCACAACTGCATGCCTCTGGTGGTTTCGATGTAGGTTGACAATACTCACCAAACCCAGTTGTTGATGCCAAACTATGACCACAAGTATGTGTTGTCCAATCATAACTACCCGAATCACAAGGTTTACAATACACCTCCCCATCCGACACCCCAACCTTTGAATCACCACACATTAAATATTCACGTGATGCCTTAAATTCATCACTCTCATGTAATGTATTACCTAAAAATGCAGCAAGTTCCGCAGCACGAACATAGGCATCACCCATCCCAAATGCCTTTTCGGTATGTTGTGCATTATATGTCAATATGGCATCACATAATCCCGTATATGTATATGGATATTGTGCATGTGGGGCAATTTCATTGAATAATTCATGTGATAATATATCATCACAGGGTGTATAGTATTCACCATATGTTTGTAATATAGATGATTCGACTTGTAATCCACTTGATGGTGCAGGTGCAATACGATCGGTACCATCCTTCCAACACCAACATAATCCTTCCACATCACATGGCCACCAAGTCTGCCCCGTGGCACATGGTGAACAATCGGAGTCGGTAATTAGTTGTCCACCTGCGGAATTACCAACACATTGAGAGTTGGTGGGACATCCACCAATACAGGATTCGGATGCTACCGATATAGTACCTAGGGTAGATTTGTCAATGGAATAGGGTGATCCGTCTTCTTGACTAGTGGTGATAGTAGTAGTAGGAGCTGTTGCTTCACTAGGTGGTGATGGTGGTGGTGGCATTGGTACAATGGCCATACCTACAACTTCCGCCTTATCCTTCTTATCCGATGTAGTTGTTGTAGTTGTATCAGCCATTGCAACAATTGAATCTGTTGTTGTTGTTGTTACTGTTGGACGTGTACCAACAGCAGTAGGACGTGCAGTAGTAGTAGGTCTACCCGTTGGCCTCTCTGTCATTAATGGACATAATATCCCCCCATAACAAATCATATCATTTGGACATACATTGGTCCGTGAACAATCAATAAAATCAGAACTTCTCACATATTCTACAATTTCACCTGTAGATTCATCAATAACTGGTGTACATTTTGATTCAGCATCATTGTAATCTATCCCACAAACATTGGTCGTATCTGTAATATCATCTAAATAACCTGGTAATGCAATATGATGTAATACAGTACTATCAATAATAGCATTCACTCCCATGGCATGTGCCACTTGTGATGCAGGACATAGTATGTTTGGATAACATTGTTGATTTTCACCACAATTGGATGATGATGTGCCTGGTAGACATAGTTTTGTGCATTGTTGTGCGGCAGATAGGGATGTTCCGCAGGAGGAGGTTGGGAATGTATCTTCACGTGGTGGTGCTTCGGTGGTTGTGGTTGCCGTTGTTGTTGTTGCTACTGGTCTTTCAAGTGATGTCGTCATGGCAATCACTTCTTCCTGTGAAGTAGTGACACCCTCCATCGTCGTTGTAGTTGTAGTAGAATCTACCACCACCGGCCTCGTATGATAATTCACCACCTCAACAGACGACTCAACAACATCTTGTTGCTCTCCCCCTTCTTCCTGTACAACACTACCACCACCACTCTCATCTTGCTGATAACAATCCGTATTATCAGGGAACCATTTCTCACAACACTCTGTAAGTGATGCAAATAAATGATTTTCAGCATACCCACCACTCCATGTCATCCATGATGGTGGAGTATCGTTTGATGTACATGATAGTGTTGTGTGTACGGGGTAGTAGGGGTGACTTGTGATGTAGTTGGATGATACCTGTTGTGTCCTTCGCTGTCGCCGTCTTGTTGTTGTTGATGTGTGATGACCGCCGCGCAGTTGTTTTTGTTGTTGCAGTTGTCGTTTCCTTGATGATGATAATGATGAGGCAGTGATATCAGCAGCGTCGGCACCACTCGCCACAGCTATTGCTACCACTGCAATCAACATGGACGAAGACTTCGACAGGCTTTTCATCAGCCTTCTTTTTCCTCGTCGTCGTCGCTGCTCTCCTTCTTTCATGCTCATCATTTTATTAATTACACTGCTATGCAACTCTCTCTATCTCTTCTTCCTTATCTCATATAAAATATATTGATGGTACAGAGCGGGCTCCTACTTACTACTAAGTTCTCTCTAGCCGGGCAGGCCAAGCGGCAGGCACATTCAATGCAATGGGAGGACGGAGGACGGGTGACATCTAATGACCAAACTGGCCTGGACCCTGGGCGTGAATGAAGTTTGAAAGAGTGAGGGTTGAACAGCCCTACCTATCCCTCCTTCCAAAAAAGCCACAAGGGCGTAATAGTTACGACAAGAAAGTGACCCTAATGAGCAGGTCTAAAATTGCTACACATGCTATTAGACCAGTTTTGGCGAAAGAAAGTGATAAGATACTTCTCATGAATCGGAAGACATATGTAATTGGTCCTCGCTAAACTCCCACCAACTTCGAAAAGTCAAAAAATCCACGCACAACGCACAACACAATGTTTGCATAAGAAGCACCGCAAAGAAGAAGTTGTTCCTTCATAAAAGAAGCACCGCACCCGGCAAAAGAACAGTAACAACAATAATAGGTAACAACAACAACAAACAAACAAACAAACAAACAAACAAACAAACAAACAAACAAACAAACAAACAAACAAACAAACAAACAAACAAACAAACAACGATGGTCGCTCTTGGAAAAAAGTCCATAGGCGGACTCAGCTTTCGAAAGAAATCATCTACGCCTACACAAGAAGTGTTGAAGCAAATGAAATCTACTACTACGCAACAACAAACTCCAAGACATAGCAACCTTACGTTTACGTTATTGACTACTGACAAACGTCATGATTATTCAGATGATGAGTCTTCTGTTTCACATTCTTCTTCTTCATCATCGGATGAATCATATGATGATGAATCACGTTATAATGATGACAGTGTGGTAGTCAGTCGTGGTGGTGGAGGTGGTATTCGTGACATGTCGACAAAGGATGATAATGATAATGATGAATTGAATCGATGTGGTACATCATGGGATGATGATGAAGATAATGCATTCTTTGAAAAATCTGTCAAGGTTGAAACTCAGCAGGCTGTTGTGAAGGTTGTGGAGCATGGAAATATTGAAAAGCTTGTACTTGAGGTCAGTGCTTTGTGTGCCTTGTTTGTGTGTATGTGTGTGTATACTCTTTGTAGTTGGGTAGAACATTGTCCATGATTCCTTCATGTGTACTTTGCGTATGTCTGCTCTCACTTTAGACTTGTATTCCAACATTTCATCGCCTCTAACTTTCATGGTTTGTTTTTTCTTCCTTTTTTTCTTCTTCTTTGAACGTATGACATCTCCTACCCCCTTATATATAGGCGAATACTTACATTCCCAAATGCTCCGAACCAGGTGATGTTGTAATCAAAGTTGATTGTTCCACAATCACTCTTCAAGATTGCATGGTCCGTCGTGGTAAATGGACTCAAGTGAACTCCCTTCCCTACACACCTGGGACAGATATCGTAGGAACGATTGTTGAATTGGGTTCACCTGAGTTGGAAACGAGGTTCAAAGTTGGAATGCGTGTTGCCGCGATTGTACCATCTGGGGGTAATGCCAAATTTGCCAAAGTTAAGGCTCGTAACATCCTTCGTGTCCCGAATGGAGTCGATCCTGTTATGGCGCTTTGCATCTCATCTACATATGTGCCTGCAAAGCAGTCACTAGAGTTGACACGATCTGCTGGGACACCCCTAACAGGAGCAAATGTCTTGGTGATTGGGGCGAATGGGCCTACTGCGTTGGCTACAATTGACTTGGCAGCCATGGAAGGTGCCAACGTGTATGTCACGGCAGATGAACGTCATCATGACCATCTTCTCAGTCTTGGTGTAAAGGAATGCTTTCCCGTGAACCCACAGAGCTGGCTCCCAAGGTTGGGTGGTAAAATGGATGTTGTCATCGACTCGGTGTGTTTCGACGGTTACGACTCATCTGCGAAGGCTCTTGCACCAAAGGGGAAATTGATATGCACTGGAATGTCTGCAACTTTTACCCAAGGTCGCATCGTTGGACCTCTTGGTTTTGGTGACTTCCGTAGTTGGACAGCCTCGTACCGGAAGTTTAAGGTGAAGCACAGAATGCGCAACACCTTCTTTTACGACAAGGTGGAGAGCTTCAACGATGAAAAGGCCATTTACGATCAGTTCTTCAAGTATTTGTGCCACATTCAAACTAAAGGACAGATCAAGCCCGCTGTGGGAGCACGTGCTTCCTTGACTATGGTTGGTTCGTTCCAGAAGGCCATCGAACGTGGCGATGCACCATATGGAGTATGTGTCACGACTCCTTGGCTTACAAGAGAAGAGGTGTGAAATTGAAGAAACAGCGGGTGGTTATATTTATATATATGTCTTAAAGATCTGTGAAGATTGTGGGACTTTTAGGAGTATGGTACAGGTAGGATTTTAGGGTAGCCGTGTAGAGCTTCCTCTAGATAGGTGAATCTTAATCTTAGCTTAAAAATAGATTTTGGTTATAGAACAAAGTCATATTCTTGCTCTATGTTTATGTTTATCTATGGCAAATAAGGAATCTTTGCATCGTACAAAACCTCTCCTAGTAAAGTCTCCTCGAGGTAATCATCATACGACGAAGAGTCTCGTTCTTGGATGTACATGATGAATTGGTAAAAGCCCAAGGCTGTGAGTAACAAGCTAACAGCCAATACAGCTCCATTATAAGATGTATAAGGTCCTTCGGTCTTGCGATCTTTCCATAGTAACAACACTATCATCACCGAGGGGAAAGTAAATGTGGTCGGAATATCAAAGAATGCCCCAGCAAAGGAAAAGAGACCAAGTAGAGCATCTTCACCGGAAAAGTATTGAAGAATAACTGAAACCGTCACAGTAAAGAACAGAAAGAATGTACATCGCAATACCATCCTTGTTGCTTTCATCCTCAAGTCATCATTCACGATGCATTTAAACTTCGTTTGGAATCTCTCAACTAGTGTATTGTCAAAGTACCCAAAAACTACTTCGCACAAGATTGGCTATACAGCAATACAGATTGTGTGTGTGTGTGTGCAGTGAGGGCGAGAGAAGATTAGGAGTAGAAGCTGAGTGTAGTGTATCATCATATCCTTTGTCACGAAAAAAGAGAGTAGGAAGACTCACCTGTACGAACGCAATTTTGACATAGAAGATTCCAGTTGTAACAGCAAGAAGCGCACTAGGCAATCCAGTACATTTGGTGCACATGTAATCCATCACATTTGCATACTTCTGAATATCATTTCCCAATGCATGATATGCTACGACCCCAATCAAAGGATAGAATAGGGCAAAGAAAGAAAAACAGACTACAAGCACAAATTTGAAGTCCTTGGGTTTCTCCATACGAGCATAAATACAGGGTAATGACCCTGCTTCTACGAAGTTGCCAATCGCCAAAACAACCGAACCAAATGCAGTAGAGGCACGGAAGAAATCATGAGCAACTTCATACTTTCCATGTATAGTAATACCCAAGTTTGCAAAGATCAAGATGACAATAATAATAATCAACACTGTTCCACATATTCCAATATACTTTGCCGATGCTGGTATGAATACATCAATTCCTACAAGAACCAACACAATTAATGTTGGAAGTGCAACCGTTAACGCCCGACCCAGCGTAGAATAATAGTTCACGCCGTACATTTGTAGGATATCATTTGAGCAGGCATACATTAGCATCTGCACCTGTACCGTGGCTATCATATACGCCGCGGTGTATACTGCCACCATCATGTATTTGCCAAATTTACCAGATGCCTTTTGTGCATAGACGTAAATATCGGATGTTCCAGCACGTTGCATCCCGTCGACTAATTGATAGGCACATAGTCCCGAGAATACGGCCATTAGGGCTATGATAATTGCAGCTGAATATCCAGCATAGGCAAATGCTGCTGGAAGAGTAACGACTGGACTACCGACGTAGACATTAATCACCATGAAGATTGCCTCCCACTTTGTAATAGTTGGCGGAGGAGAAGACACCCCGCCAACT
>JALLBI010000687.1:221-13547 GCA_036940125.1 Mediolabrus comicus
TTCTTCCGACTGTTGTTGACGGATGCAAAATAATTTGCAAGATCAAACATTGTTGGATATGACTTGTGCTATGCTAAAATCTACGCCATTTGGTTCGCCTACGCTGCCTGAACCTTGGTGATGGTGTGAACCCGGGTAGTGGTGTGTATGTGTTAGCAAGGTTGATATCAAAGGCTGCTTGGAGGTCGTCAAGGGATGCTCTGAGATGGAGACGCGTGGCCAAAAAATTTCAGAGTTGAAGTTGAGAGAGTGTTGTGTCTTACCGGCCTGGTATGGTAACAACTTTGGGACATTAGTGACGTCATCCTCACAATTTGGCTCAAGAATCTAAAGACGCACCTCCTGCAATAATACGCAGCACCTCCATCCTTACAGCTTATACAAATTGAGCCGTGGAAGCGCTCGTTCATGCCAGCTGAAATACTCTGAAGTTGCTCCAGCCAAGAAGAGTGCAGCTCTTGCTGGTGATGTATATGTAGTAGCATAACTATTTCCATGATGAGCACAAATGTTGAGAATTCGTCAGACGACGAAGTATGCGCTTCTTGTGGTATCGCAGCAGTTGATGATGTACAGTTGAAAAAGTGTGCCTGCAACCTCTTGAGATATTGCGGCGTTACTGTCAGAGGGATCATAGGCCGCTGCACAAAAAGTTGTGTAAGAAAAGATTGGCTGAATTACGAGACAAAGCTTTATTTACGCAGCCTGATGGTAGCCACCTGGGAGAGTGCCCGATTTGTTTTTTGCCGCTGTCGATTGATTCGACTAAATCTATGTTGAATTCATGTTGTAGCAAGAGGATCTGCAATGGGTGCAGTTATGCCAATAAGAAGTACGAGACCGAAGCGGGGTTATTAAAGCAAAGATGCGTATTCTGTCGAGAGCCCTTGCCAGGATTGGATGAAGAGCATATCCATTACAAGAATAATATGGAAAGAGCCAAGAAAAATGATCCAAATGCGATGTTCATGGCGGGCATGAAGCATCACCGTGAGGGGGGTTATGAAACTGCAATGGATTATTTGACAAAGGCAGCTGCACTTGGCCATGCGCTATCGCATTATCAACTATATAAAATGTATCACCTGGGAGAAGGTGTTCAGAAGGACAAGGACAAGGAAATTTATCACTTGGAATTGGCAGCCATGGGAGGTCATCCCGGTGCAAGGGACCTTCTTGGATGTACAGAGATGTCCAATTGCAGGTTCGAGAGGGCAAAGAAACATTTCATCATCGCTGCCAAGCTTGGATATCACGATTCGCTGGAAATGATCAAGTGCCTTTATAAACAAGGAAATGCAAGCAAAGAAGATTACGCCTCTGCTCTTCGTGCATACCAGGCTGCTGTGGATGCAACGAAAAGTCAGCAGAGGGAGGAAGCAGAAGCATTTTTTAGCAAGGCCAAAAATCCATTTTTTCTGCATCGTTTGAAATGAGTTTCTACTAACAATTGATTATTTTGATATAACTTAGAGACAGAAAACTGCATTCAACTCCATTCTAAATAAAAGAGCATACGCTTCAGAGATATTAGGAGGCTCGCTACAGCGACGACTAACACTCCTCTCATTGCTCATGAAATAATTCACTAAGTCTTTCCCTCCCTCCCTCCATCCCTCCCTCTCCGTCTCTACACTCGACGACGATAAGAAGTTGAAGTAGTTGATGGATCGGCATTATTCTTGGCCGCCTCCGCTGCTGCTGCTGCCGCCGCCTCTGCCTTTCTCAGCTGACTCTCTCGATAAATGAGGACGCCATAGTCTTCCTCCNGCCGCCGCCTCTGCCTTTCTCAGCTGACTCTCTCGATAAATGAGGACGCCATAGTCTTCCTCCTCCTCCTCCTCAGCCCCAGCAAGCTTGGTGCTATTCGTAACACTCATTGTCGATGGCTCAATCTATCTCGCTACAACTTCCAGCTGATGTTTTACCAGTACTGCCTTCGACTTATGTACGAGCACAAGATTTTTCTACAATGGTCTGCCTGCAATGATGCTGAAAATTAACGGCAGTAGTACTACTTCACTAACTTCTTACTAACTAAGTAGATACCCAGCAACGCAATGACATCAACAACAACACGCCAGGGCGACGGCACCATCAT
Organism: Mediolabrus comicus; assembly: GCA_036940125.1. Classification (NCBI taxonomy): domain Eukaryota; phylum Bacillariophyta; class Thalassiosirophyceae; order Thalassiosirales; family Thalassiosiraceae; genus Mediolabrus; species Mediolabrus comicus. The sequence continues at coordinate 2,323 of JALLBI010000687.1, forward strand.
CGTCTCTCCCACAAACGAATCCCTCCAAAGCGGCACAATCATCATATGTCACGGATTAGGTGACACCGCCGAGGGGTTTGTCGACGTGGCCGAGCAATTCGCATCGGCCTTGCCCCATATTAAATTTATCTTACCAACCGCACCAACACAAAAGGTGACAATGAATATGGGTATGGCAATGCCATCATGGTATGATATTGTCGGGTTGGATAAACGTTCGAATGAATATTGTGCTGGTATTGAAGAATCACGGGCAAAAATTACACAATTATTAGAGGAGGAGCATACAACATTAGGTGTACCGTATGATCGTATGGCATTGGCTGGATTTTCACAGGGTGGTGCATTATCATTATATACCGGGATGCAATTACCAAATAATAATAACAAATTGGGTGGGGTAGTATTAATGAGTGGATATTTACCACATGAAAGTGGATTTACAATTACACCGGGATTAGAAGATACACCAATCTTTCATGGACATGGACAACTTGATCCATTGGTACGAATGGAGGCTGCCATTGAAAGTCAACACGTTGTTCAAACTAAGGGTGCAACGAATTATCAATTAAAGACATATTCAGGGTTGGCACATTCAGTTAATCCACAGGAGCTGCAAGATGTATTATCATTTTTGAAATCAATTTTACCACCTATGACAGAATTTAATGTCAAATTGAAAGATCCGGCTGAGATGAGTATTAAGGAACTCAAGGTGGCAATTGGTAAGGCTGGATTGGGACGACAGGCGATTGGTTTGATGGAGAAACGGGAATTTGTGGAGTTATTGCAAGGTCATCGAGAGGGAAAATTGTAAAGTGTATCAGGGAGGAGATGGAGAGAGGGATGGATGTTGATGTTGTAGAGAGTAGAGAGAGAGAGAGAGAGGAGGGGAAGACTTGATAAATTTTTAATGAGAGATGTTAGACTGCGATGCTCCTTGCATATCTGAAGGGTGCCTGCTCACCTTGACGCAGTGAAGAGAAAATGATCTGCAGATTGATAGATCAACTATGTAATACAAAGAAAAAGAGGCAAGAGGGAGTATGGGTATCATCCAACGAGTTCTTAAGTATTTTATGAAGTATAAATAATGGAGTTCAGACGANGTATGGGTATCATCCAACGAGTTCTTAAGTATTTTATGAAGTATAAATAATGGAGATCAGACGAATACAACTTCTCACAGGCATGAAACACGAAACCATACATATCTCCAGCTTCAGAGAGGAGCACGACAATTACTACTTCCTTGAGCGTGATTTTCCCGTCTTGCAAGGCTTGCATTGGGGATTGCCAGCTTCAGTGGCAACATCACAAATGTAATCGTGGCCCGTGAATGTTGAAGTACTGAATAAATCCTCCACGTCAAAATTATTGTTGCCACACGACACAACAGATCCCTTCTTTTCGACTTCAAATGTTGCAAGTTTAGCCGAGATGCCCCCCGCCTGATTCCCATTGGTAGTCACCTTTCCATGGGATACTGACGCAGTTGCACCTCCAGCTCCAGCTGCAGCTCCAGGTAACAGTACAATCCCCACTCCTTCATTGTCGTCAAAATGATTCTGATCTTTCAAGACCAATTTGCGCGCGCCGTTATATTCTAGCCCATGACTGCCACTCTGCTTGACGATGACATCTTCAAGGATAGTAGTTGCTTCACCAGATCCAAAGATTTTGACCTCTTCCACATAAATCCCTGTTCCACCGCTATTGATGACACGAACATTACTCATACTTGTCTCGATATTGTCATTTCCGAGAAATCTAAAGGCATAAATACCATGATCATCAGTATCTTCGACAGAGATATCTCGCAACTCTACATTTTTATTTTCACCATCGTAAAAATGGATACTAATGCCTATTTTTCCACCAACAACGGTAGCCTTTTCAATACTGATCACCTTTGCGTTTTCAGCGGCGATTACTCCAACACCACCACCAATATAAACCTGTTGATAATTATTCAAAGCAGTGACATCTTTTATTTGGATTGTGGTACCCATCCCCAATAATTTGAGTGCCTCATGACCATTTTCATTTGCCACAATCTTGTTCAATCTGATAGCAGTGCCCCAGCCTAAAATATTCATACCTACGCCACCATTATTCGATGTAATCACATCATTCATTTCGAATGTACCTCCTGAAATCCCTAATCCATGAATCCCATTGCCGAGGTTGTCATTGAACGAAGAGTGTTCTATGGTCACATCTTTAGCTCCGGAAAGGTAAACTCCGCTGCTACCAAACTTCTTCACGTGACAATTCATGATCTTTGCTCCATCACCCTCCTCTGCATAGATGCCATCGTTTCCAAACTGCACAAGATCCCCAGTAATGGTATGACCATTACAGTCTAACACTGCTCCCGAAAGTAAGGTGATTCCTGTACCACCAGGTAGTTTCTCTTCTACTTTGATGTCCGCTGTTAGCTTCACAAAACCAGAAACTATCATACCGCCTTGTGGACCAAGTGTGATAGTACCAGGATTGACGTCGGAAGAAGGAAAGATGTTCTCAGAGGTAGTAGCGTTAGCAGTGCTTGCAGTTGCAGTCGAAGATTCGGAGTCAAGCTCAAGTTCAAGGGCGAGGGGTGTTTGATGGCAATCCACCCCATTCAAAGAGCGGCGAGAGGGATCCATATCCACACTTCCTTTACCTGTGATGGTAGTAGCGACAAAGTAGGCATTCATGGCCAGCGAAGAGCCAAGAATTAGAGCTAGCAGGGTCATCGAAGTTGCTGAGAATTGGTACGGTGACGCACGATGCTGTTTCTCCTCCTCGTCGGCGTCGGCCGCAGGCAGATGATTATTCATTGCGGCGATTGTCATGTTTTTGGCTTAGAACATGCACACAAGTATATAATGTACATTCCTTGTATTTCCATAAGGTACCAAGCCGTGAGAGGTGCACGATGTGGTAAAAATTGCAAATTTTTTTACCTGCCAAATTGTGAGGATGACGTCACTAATGTCCCAAAGTTGTTACCATACCAGGCCGGTAAGACACAACACTCTCTCAACTTCAACTCTGAAATTTTTTGGCCACGCGTCTCCATCTCAGAGCATCACCTTGACGACCTCCAAGCAGCCTTTGATATCAACCTTGCTAACACATAACACACCACTACCCGCAAGAAATATCATCACCAAGGTTCAGGCAGCGTAGGCGAACCAAATGGTGTAGATTTTAGCAAAGCACAAGTCATATCCAACAATGTTTGATCTTGCAAATTATTTTGCATCTGTCAACAATAGTCGGAAGGTTCAGCTCAAATCTTCATTGTCAAGCGATGAAGAGACGGCTTCGACAACATCTGTGTCATCTGATAGCACTCCCGGAAGTAGCGATGATAGTAGGAGCTACATCAAGAAGACCAAAGTAGTACAACACGCAAGCGCAAGGACGATCGGAATCGGAGTAGTCATCCCTTGTCCAATGACAGCAGCAGCAACAACAAAGATCAAGGCCAAGAAGAAGAAGAAGAAGAAGAAGAAGAAGCGGCCATACATTACCCACCCAAGATTGCCTTTCAAATATTTGAGCTACTAGAGCTCAAGCGACGGTGTAAGGGGTTGTACCGTCGACATCAAGAATACCGCCGATCACAGGTGATTATGGCCAATCATCAAGTTATCAATGATTTCGAGAGTTATGAGATTGATGGAGAGCTTTTTGTATGAGCAAAAATGGGTAAGTGATGGGATTAGGGAGTGAGAACAGGAGATTAGTAGCAAGACGACGGAGCAACAAGTAGTGTAGAGTAGTTCATTTAAGTTTAAGTCATTCGTGCAGCAAAGTTACATTATTACATTCCTCCTACACATCTACGACTACGACTCTTCCGGCGTTCCAAGAATGATAAATGCTTGGGATCTAATGCAGCACCATTATATTCATACTCTCTACCACTCAATATCAATCTCCATTGCTTATCGAGTTCATACAAATCCAGCGTGGTTAGGTCGGGTATTGTTAGGAATGTAAAAATTGCCGCAGCGAAGGAGGAGTATCCACTAAACAAGAACAAGTCCTTGTCATTCTGGGCAAAGGTGAATAGGATTGATGCGATGAGTGCACCTAGTTTGCCTGCCGAGGCTGATATGCCATGACAGACTGTTCTCATTCTTGGTGAAGAAAGTGAAAGAGTTTATGAGGTATGTTATTAGACAAATCATCATATATATAGCAAGCCAAAGGAAGACAAAACTCAAGAGAAGAACAAACATTAAAAACTCACTCGGTGGGGAAAACTTCAGCTGGAATGAGAAACGTCGTAGAGTTTGGTCCACACTGACCAAAGAATGAACTACCCAAATATAGAACCACAAGTGTCATTGATGAAAGTTGATCATTCAAAATTCCACACAGTAAGAATAATATTCCAGTAATGACAAATCCAAATTGTTGCAACCTCAATCGACCAACAGTGGGTTTATCCACAATTAATGCGGAAGCATAATATTGTTTAGCAGGAGTTTGTGGTAGACATGGGACAAAGAGGAAACATAAGTTATGTAACAGCGTAGGATGCACCAATATAGCTAAAAAAGGAGGAGTGTGCATTAGACATGGGGGCAAAGGTGAAGCTATGCAGCATCGAAGAATGCACAAATCAAGCTAAGAATAGAAAAGTTTGCATGAGGCATGGCGCAAAGGCCAAGCTATGCGGCATCGAAGGCTGTAGTAATCAAGCTCGTGTAGAGGAGTTTTGCCAAAGGCATGGGCAGTATCCGAGAGAAGGCTGTATCTACAAACCGAGCCCGACGAAAGAAATGTGCAAAAAGCATGTAACGGTGGAACACAGAGACCCTCCTTCAATAACGCTAGCTTATCTGGCCATAAAGCTGGGCGTAGCATTAAACTTTAAAAATAGTAATTAGAGTTTGCTTCATGACAAGTTGGAAATGGATATGTAGAATGTTATGAGATGGAAGAAGACACAGCTGTCTCTTGCCTTTACTTAGCTCATCCTCCTTCGATGAATTGTCAACTAACCTGAGCTCATTCAGAGGTGCCTCTCTTCTTTAGCAAGGCAAGGATCGTGGAGCCCCCAAAGAAAATGATCTTCACCCGCTTGCTACTTCTTCTTCTGGACTTCGCTCTTCGCTCTCTCTCTTGCTAGGTACACTACTAATAACTTGGAACTTCACTTTGTCTTCGCTGCATTCAACGGTGAGCAATGGGAAAGAAGAGTAAGAAGAAAGGCGGAGGGGGAGCAGCAAGTAAGGCTGCTAGGAAGGAGAAATTGCAAGAGAGACGTGAACAGCAGTTAGAGCAGCTCGATCAATATTATGACGATGATGATGATGGCGGTGATAATAATAATGAACTTCAACCGAGCAGACTACGACGTGAACGAGAATACTTTGTTGGTGATCGAGTCTGGGTCTATTGGGATTGTATGCGACGTGATAATCCAAATACTTATCGGGGGATTGTGCAGTCTGTCGATGGAGATTTTGTGGAAGTTAAGCCGCTACAATCTTTCATTGATGGGAGTGACTTCACAACCGAACGAGTTTCAACCAAGGTTGATTATTTCAATGTCTTTCCTGATTTTTGTGATATGACACTTCGATTTGATGTTGGGGATAAGGTGATGGCACGTATTGCTGCGCAGACACTTGGGGGCTATGTACCCGCAACTGTGGATGCGTTATGGGCCATCGGAGAACTCAGGAGTATACCCTCATCAGCCGGAGACTTGGTTCCGCATTACAGCTGCTCCAAGGAATTTGAAGACGAGTCGAAGTATTGTACTGCCCCGGAGGATACTGACGATTGGATCAGGAGAGTACCGACTTCATTTCGGCTCAAAGTGGGAGATGATGTGACGTTTAATACCGCCACGGCTGGGGGGATTTCTGCAGCTGCATCAAATTATCTGCGACGATACGCGGAGACAGCATCATGGATTCCGGGGAAGGTCACCAAAGTGAAAAGACATGAAGTAGGGATGTACTGCGCAGCGTATGAGTGCTCATTTCAGGTAGGGGCGAAAAGTTATTCATGCCTGATTTATTATGATGACGACGAAAGCATTGCACTTGCTAATGCAGACCCGAGAAAGAGGTTATTTGATGCAATCGAGCAGGATTGTAGTCGTCTTCACTTCATATACCTTACTACACATTTTAAGATTGATATCGCTGCATTCAGGGATTTAGTAGTGACTAAGGTCATTGAATTCGCCTCCTATGACGCGTTGGCTTGGCTACAGAATGACTGCAAATTCAGTCTCAAAGGCGTGAAGGATGAAGGTGGGAATAATTTTCTCCATATGATTGCAAAATCTCCATTTGCAGCACGATTCATAAGGAAAGCAGGGAGCATGTCTTTGTCAAACAGTAACGGGGACGTAGAGGTGAAGTTAATGGATTACGGCTATTTTCCGACGAAAGAGCTCAACAACAATGGGGAGATATGGCTTCAAATTCTTGTGCACAGAGGCGACGTCAAAGCACTGGATGCTGCGTTTTCTCCTCATCATGGGCTTGGCTGGAAAGACCTTCTTTTCTACGAGGATCAGCTGCAGTTGGTAGCCGAATCAATCAAAAAGGCGAACAATCCCATAATGGAGTGCATATTCAATTCTTATGTCTCATTTCGCAAATTGTATACACAATACAATGCCTTGAGTGGTTTTTCTTTCAGAGAAACAGAAGAGCAACAGTTTGATAAGCAGGAGATGGCTATATTTAAAGGAGATGACGCGGAAGAAGCAGCCAGGCGCCTGACGAGATTTTACCTCGATTGGAAGGATTATCCACCAAGGAAACTAAATAACGGCAAGTTCATGCATCTTGCACAGAAGGGGTGGTCTCGCTTATTTCGCTTATTGTATGGAGCCGACCAAAGTATATTCGAACCTTATTCGATGTTATATTCAAATGAAGACAAAAAGCAATTTATTCATAAAGGATTGTGGGATAAATCTGCGANCTTATTCGATGTTATATTCAAATGAAGACAAAAAGCAATTTATTCATAAAGGATTGTGGGATAAATCTGCGATAGCGGCGATAGGTGATTATGGGCACTGGGAACAGGAAGGGGAAGGTGTCACGGTTGATGTTTTTACTGCGTGTATCTTGGGAGAGCATCACTGCCTACTTCCCTACGAAGTTGATTTTGACGGCTACGGCTACGTCGAATGTGTTCGTGACCATTTTGTGACTTGTGAGCACAAAAAATCGGGCCAAACATGTCCATCTCTGCACCATCATCTTCATGTACTGAACGCTCTGAGAGAACAGAAAGAGAACAACTATCGTAAAAATGACTGCATTTCGTACAGATTACGACTGCTTCAAGATGAAAATGACGTTGAGGGGAGACGAGAGATTCTAGAATATCTTCTCGACAAGCACACCGATGTCCGGCCAGATGCACTCCTAGCCATGAAAAATCGACAAGGTTGGGCTCTTCGCTTCATAGTAGAGAAGAAGCATCTAGATCTAGAAGCCGGAGCTTCGGCAGATAAGAATTTGTCAAAGAATGCTTCGACGTTTTCGTTCTTGGACTCTGGACGTATCCCGTCGACGATGACAACCAGATACTTGTTGTGCTTCGCCGCGGTCCAGTTTGATGATATGCAGTCTCTTCAGTGGCTTTGTGAATCGTCTGGTCCTCCCACTGAGCTTATCGGTGGATGGAATCTCCTCCATTACAGTGCATATATGGGTAGGATTGAAATTATTGGATGGCTGTCTACCCTACCTGTTTGGGACTCTCTTGTCTCTCAACCCTGTGAGCGCAAACCATTTCATGGCGCCTTTGCTGTGCACATTTCAGCAAGCTGTGGGCATATAAACGTCTGTGATCTTTTGATTGATTTGAATGTTGAACTTGAAGACAAGAAAGGGAAGCTTCCCGAAGATTATGCCAAGAAGTCTCGACACAAGTTCGTTCGAGAGTGGGCAGCTGATAGAGCTAAACCACAAGCGCTGGAAAAAGATATTAAGAAGCTCTTTCATCTTATCGAAGAGAAGAGATGTGCACTCCAACAAATAAAGGATTTTATCACTGCTTCGAAATGCCTGGAAATAGATACCTGGAAAAGTTGTGATTGCTATAGTTATGATGAGAACGGCCCAATGGGTCTTTCTCTGGGGCAGGTACTTCACAAATGCTGCGAAAACTCTGATATCCAGCTAGCAACCTGGCTTTGCATTCGATATTATTTCCACGAAAGCAGTTACAGCTCTTACAACTCTTATTGTTACAGTTTTTGGGGGCATATGGAACAGAAGGAGAGAATCATTATCTCCCAAGACTACCTCGTCTCTTTTGCTGATGAGAGAGGATATGACGAGCTAGTGAACCAACTTCAGAGACCGTGGTTCAAAGATGTCTCATGCTCTGAACCTCTGACAAAAAATTTCATGCTGGTTTCAGCTCTCAGTGAGAATGAGCATCTCGTTGATGTCAGGGATATCATTTTTCGCATCGATTTGCTATTGAAGGTCATAAAGGCGGCGAAAAAGTCGATGAGAGAGATCCTGGAGCGAGGGGGTAGAGTGGATGCACTCGGAGAATTATTTAGCATCCATTCTTCCGCAATAAAAGCTGTGTCAGGCGATCTGGGTGATGCATGCAAAGATGAGCAATCTAACCATTTCAGTGATGTTTCCTGTACCTTAGAGCCAATCACAATTGACTCCTTTTATCTTCGCGCCACTAATAAGGTTGATCCTGTTTCAAACATAATTCGTTGGAGTGAGGAGGGTAGCCTAGAGCGAGATCCCGAATTCCTTGCAGTTCAGGGCTACACTGAGCTTTTGCAGTTTTGTCTTACCAATCTACCAGGATGGACGGCGACATTGGAGCTGAATATTGTTCGCATAGCATCATTTTTTGGTCACTCGACTATGGTTGATATGCTTTTGAGTCCAACCAGTGCTGATATGCTTCTTTCAGACTCCAAAGATCGCCGCATCGCAGCCGTCCTCGGCGCAGGCCAAGCTTTACGTTATAATGACTTGGTGTCTTTCACCACAATGTACGGAGCGATACCAGATTCCATCAAAGGGAAGGGGCGAGATGAAGAAGAGAACTGCGAGGAAAAGCTTCAAGTGATTGATTCACTTCTCTATGCGGTTATTACTGGTTACGTAGTGGAAGGACAACATGATGACGAAGTCGACAACAAGGAGACATTGAGGACGCTGTCATATCTTGTTGAGCACCTCTCTTACACACATGATGACATATTATATGTCGTAGGGCGAGTTTTGGATCGGAAGGGATACATTCCGGGTCACCTATTATCTGTCATAGATCTTCTTTGGAGCATTATCGATAAATTGGGGTTACATCCTGCATGCTATCTGAAGCAGATGCAAAAGATTTGCATGATAATGGTGAAAGAGTGCAGAGGAGACAAGAGCTCAGGTGAATTACTTTCGAAAGTCTTCGAATTTATCGGGCGAATTTCTAATGCCGGCATGGACATAGAAGTATTTGATGAAGAACTGTCTTGTTATCGAGAGAACGAACTCAGCAAGAAATTGACCAAACTAAAACAGAAGCAAGTCACCGAGTGGTCTCAATTTGATCTGATAAAGAAGGGTGGATCTTTAGAAGACATCCAAAAAGTTATTGCAGATGGAGGGTTGACGATCAGCTCACGAGACCGAGGTGGTCTTCTACTTACCCACTTAAGTGCGGCCTATGATCGACTAGACTTGCTTGAGTGGCTTGTTGTCAAGAAAGGCATGGATTTGGATTTAGTAGATGGGCAACGCAGATCAACGCTGGACGTAGCAAAAGCCTCAAAAGCCGCAGCGGCAACGAAATGGATTATAGAATGGAAGGCCAATAGCACTATTCAGAACTTTCTGCGTCGTAACTTTTACCGTGCGAGGAATAAGCGACGAATGCAGCGGTTAAATCGCGCAGCAGTTGTTGTCCAGAGCAATATCCGTGGATATGCTACACGGAAAATCTATGCTAGTGTTCTCATGTCACGGATGGAGGAGTCACAACGCTTTATCCCTGTATGGGGACACGTAATTGCGTCTCTAAACAGCAATACGATGACTCCAACTTCTTGGGTTGGTATTCGGGAGCAGTTGATTGATATAAAAGTTGGACTTGACGATGAAACATTGGATGAGACGGATCAAAGGCTGAGTAGAGCAGTGGAGGGTGCAGTACAAGAGGAAAGCGAAGTAGATGACTTGATCAGTAACGATGTCTTTTCTAAAGGAGTGGAGCTTGATGAAGATGATGAAAGTATTACAGAGGCAATGCACGACGATGTGAATACCAATCAACAATGGCTATCCTTTCAGATGACTTCACATGTTGTAAAATTTCTACAGCAGGGCGATAAGAAGTACCGCTCCTTCTTTGTTCGACGGATGCGTCAACTAGCAGCTGGGGAACGAAGTCGTATACTTCAGAAGCCTCTCAAAGGGTCAAAAAGTATCATTTACGAGACCTATCTCGAGCAGAAAAGTGGTCATCGCATTCTGTGGACCGAAGAGAAGGGTGGCAAAATCGTGATTTGGTATGTGGCAAAACACAAGCAAGTTAGTCGTCTGATGCAGCTTATTGATGACTCTAAGAGCAGAAGTGCAAGGCAACAGATGCCGCAAGCTTTGATGAGTGAGCTGCAAAATGAGTCTTACACGCCACCAAAGGATGAACCAAGGAGGGAAGTTTTGCTTGATATTTTCAACAATGTACCTCTCAAGATTTACGACGTGAACTTCAATACAATCAACGAGATAGCGAAGGAATATTGGACACCGAAATTACACCTTACTGACGAAGAACGTGATATTGTACAGGCAGAAGGAACGGTGTTAGTCCTCGGCCGTTCAGGGACGGGAAAGACAATCTGCATCTGCAATCGTATCGAGTATGATCGTCAGACTGGATCTGGACAGGATCCATTGTTCACTCAACTATTTGTTGCAAGGTCCTTGCGGCTCTGTAGATACGTGGAGGGTGCGGTGGGTGAGGACAATCGGACATCATTCACCACTTACGAAAGATTGTTGAGCGATATTGAGTCTACCCTACCTGCTGTTCAGACAAAACACTTCAACCCCAGCCAAAGGATGGACTTCAGCAGGTTTAGGCGTGATTTCCATAGTCAATCCTCATCGAAAGAGAAGATAGGTGCATTGATATTATGGTCGGTCATTCGGACATTCCTCAAAGGATCGATCGAGGCATTTCAGAACTCAGATGGGATACTA
>JALLBI010000689.1:0-10459 GCA_036940125.1 Mediolabrus comicus
TCGGTAATAACAACAACCATGACAACATCATCAGAAAAGACCCAGCTCGTCCGCTTCCTCCCCTTCCGCTCAGTTGCCGAACCGTCCTTCTGGCTTGACCATAACTCTCGTAAACTAAATGAGTTGCGATTAAGCGAGGAGGGCATTCCCCTCCACGGATTCTTTGGTGTGACGTCTGCCATCACAAAAGGTAATAGTGCTGCTAGTGCTGCTTCAACGACATCAATACCACCGGGGATGAGATTTGATACATCGGGTAACGCCCGGAGGAATGAATGGATACGTGCTCATGGCTCGATTCACTCACTCAATACGATTGAGGCACTGAAACGGTGTGATAAGAATCAATTTCTGAATAGTACATGTCTTCCGAATCTCTTGGCGTGTTGTGGCATCACTACAGCATCAGCAGCATCATCATCATCATCAGATGACAGCAGCAGCAGCAGCAGCAGTGATGATTATGACCCAAACATTGATCTTATTCGAGTAACATGTCTCACATACTGTGACTTAAAAAGCAACATGACCGTGTATTGGTTTGCATTCCCCGCATTAAGTCCCAAGAAGGGATGTGGTATTGCCTATTCAACAACAGCAACAACAACAACAACAACATCAAGTCCACCACAAATTAGACTTGTGGATGCATGGGGGGCAAAGGAATGTCGAAATGTGTCAAAATGTTTTCATAACTTGCGCTTACTGCATGAGCAGCAGCAGCAAGAACTTGATGACAATGAAGCAAATTATCATGTATGGTGCCCCCCATTCTTCTTACTAATACCCACCCTCAAAGATGAATCTACCGGTAATATCATTCGTAAGATGAAATGTTTACCATTGAATAAACGATCATATGATACACTTTCAGATGAGGAAAAAGATTGTGTTATATTTGGATTTGTTGATCCTACAAACAACAACAACACTACTACTGCTACTACTACTACTGACGGTACTGTTGCAGTTGGTTGGACATTACGAAATTTGGTTGCCTATCTCTCACTACGCTTAGGATTGGGTGGTACAGATGTAACATTTTTATCATTACGATTGCCATTTTTACGAAGAGTTGATTCCTCAGAAAGTATTAGTAGTGATAATGACGATGATGGTAACAACATGAACAATAGTTATATTATGGATGTGGGTGATGAATTTGACAATAATGATGAAGGTGTTGGTAATAGTCTATTGCTTAACATTGCAATCCCACTGGCGTCGGATTACAAATGGGAAGAGACCGATGACATCTACACATCATATCGGTGTGTGGGATGGGAATTGAACAAGAATAATAAACCTGGTCCACGATCGATTGACTTGCGACCGCTAGTCTCGCCATCGCATTTGGCACGTCAGGCGAATGATTTGAATCTTCGTCTTATGAAATGGCGAGCTTTGCCCAATCTTGATGTACAGCACTTGTCACAATTGAAGGTTGTATTATTGGGTGCGGGGACCCTTGGGTGTAGCGTTGCACGAACATTGTTGGGATGGGGCGTACGGAAAATTACATTTGTAGACTCGGGTCGTGTATCCTACAGTAATCCCGTCCGACAGAGTTTGTTTGGGATTGAAGATTGTAAAGATGGGGGAAAGTATAAGGCTGTAGCAGCCGCTGAAAGTTTGGTCACTATTGCCGGGCCGGATGTTCAATCTGAGGGTGTCGTACTCACTATACCCATGCCAGGTCACTCATTTGGGGGAGGGAAGGATGGTGCAGCTGAAACAGCGGCAGTGAAGAAGGATGTAGAAACACTGCACAAACTTATTGAAGAAAGTGATGTGGCATTCTTGCTAACTGACACACGTGAAAGTAGATGGCTACCAACTGTAATGGCCTTGGCTACTGATACTCCAATGATTAATGCTGCACTGGGTTTAGATAGCTGGTTGGTCATGCGACATGGACCGTCCTCTTCTGCTCTCGCTTCATGCGGACAATCGCAAAGACTTGGATGTTATTTCTGCAATGATATAGTTGCACCCGAAAACTCAACTCGAGATCGCACTNCAATCGCAAAGACTTGGATGTTATTTCTGCAATGATATAGTTGCACCCGAAAACTCAACTCGAGATCGCACTTTAGACCAACAGTGTACTGTAACAAGGCCAGGATTGGCACCAATAGCTGCAAGTATGGCGACGGAGTTGTGTGTTGCCATGTTCCATCACTCTCTGGGAAATTGTGCACCGGCACCAGAGGTTAAAAGAGATAATGCTGCTGCTGGAGCATACACTCCAGCAGATGATGGTACGAGTGCCTCATCATCAGCACTGGGTTTGATGCCACACCAGATCCGAGGAACAATTGTAACTTACATGATGATGACTCCCTCAGTACCTGCATTCCCTTCTTGTACAGGATGCGGTGATAGTGTTGTGGAAGAGTACAAGAAGGGAGGATTCGAGTTTGTAAAGTGCGTGTGCTGTGATGCAGATGGGTCTTACCTAGAGAAAGTGTCTGGTTTGGCCAGCTTTAGAGAGGAGGCTGCCAAGAAGCTAGATGAGTGTTTGGATTGGGACGATGACGATGACAACGATAGTGATTTTGAAGAATAGATTGATGAAGAATATGTAGATAGATTTATATATAGATTTCTGGTTTTGCTTTGCTAGACGTTCAACGCCTTGCACAGTTCCATAGCTTCGATTTCACACTCTCGAAGTCTGTGGCGTTTGTAAGTGACAGGACAGTCAATACAAACACAGTTTGCCATTGGATTGCTCAGTCTCTTTCTCCTGCCCTTTCTCGATGTAATCTCTTCTCTAGCAAACGATCCGGAATCCTCAAGCAATCCATTGCAATCAGAACAAATGGCAGCGAGCGCATTCGCTTGCTGTTGAGTCTCATTCAGATGACTTAGTGCCGTGCAGACGACGGAGACCTTGTCCTGCTGACAGTTATCGCATACCACCGCTCTTGACTTTCCTTTTGACTTAGTTCTTTTACCGCAAAGGGAACATTCGTCACTACCGAAGTATTTGCTAATCATTGAACAAGATGCTGATCGTGAATCTGGCCAGTAGTGTAGTCTCATCCTAGGCTTNGAAGTATTTGCTAATCATTGAACAAGATGCTGATCGTGAATCTGGCCAGTAGTGTAGTCTCATCCTAGGCTTTGGGCTCCAGGAATCGTACCAAGCAGAAATGTTCGCCTTGAAAGGCGCCAGTCCGAAGCAACGCTGAAGTGCGGCATTAACATGCTTTGTCGTATAGTATGCACAATGAATGCTGTACGAATCCCATTGCTCAAGTAGCTCAAGTGGTGTTAGAACATTCTCCCTCAATCTGAACTTCATCCCCGGAGATGCTACGATTACATAAGGCAATCTCTCTTTATGACGAACCACCCTACCTGGATCAACCTCTGCCAAGCGTCTAGCAAGTGCTGCTTGGACAGGTCCTATCTTTCCACCACGATACCTACTTCGCACCCTTCCCGTTAAAATAAACTCACTCACTGGAAGGCTCCCAGAATGTATTAGGGCCCACTGTTCGTTGAGATAAGTCCTTGCAGCTTGGATTCCATGTTCAAAAACACTGATAAGGGCATTTCGTAGAACTCTCTGTGTTAAAGCACATTGGTCTCGTCTGACTGTCTCGATCCCTTTCGCTTCGAATATTGGACGCTTTTGGGAAGCACTTTCATACATCATCCCACAATATTTCTTCTTTGTCTGAAGCATACTAGCACTGTATACTTTCTCTAGCTTCAGCTGGACAGGTGGTGGATTTGATTCTGTCACTGCTCTGCAGAACTCCTCTCCAAATGTAAATGCCTCAGAGACCGACCTCCCTGGCAGCCTAATAAAGATTGAATCGGTATCACCGTACAGCACCTCTGCATTCCTCCACCTCTCCTCTTTCCCCCACTTATTTGCGAGACTAATTGCATTACTCAATGTTCTTCTGCCCAATTCTACGATAGTATCAGCAACTAATGGTGCCGCTGAGCGGCCTGAAAAGGTAGCGGACGTGTAACCATAAGTCACATTGGCCACATACTTGAGTGCCAGCTGCCTCGCTTCAATTTGTCTCAGCACGCTGGGAGATAAATTGGGCACACGCTTTTTGTACTCCTTTGCAGCCTTTTTCAACATGGCGCGGGTAGAGAGCATTTCATCGAGCACTTGTGGTAACACTCCTTTGACTACTTTTTCAGAGACAAACACTGCCCCAGTAGGCACCGCGTATGCTTCATCTTTCTTCTTTCCTTCATCACGGTACAATGATTTCATGTGTTTTCGAAGGACAGAAGCAGTCCGGCGTTCACTGTACTGAAAGGGCCCAATTCTTTTCGTTGTCTGACCTCTAAGTCTCATCTCGCGACGTGTACTATGGTATTCTAACTTGCCCGCAACTGTCGAGTAACACAGATTGTATGCAATAACAAGCGATGGATATAACGCCGTAAAGTCACAGACAACGACGGGGTCATTGTAAAATCCACTACGTGGTTCTAACGTCAATGCTTGACACTCAAGTGCTTCTTGTCCCCCCGGAGAACAATCGACCTTTGATGGCGAAAAGAAAAAGTAGCCGCTAGTTTGATTTGAGACGTTCCCTTGAAGCTTCATGGGACTTTGGCTCTGAGTTTGTGTTTCTTTAGAGGAACTGGTTAGTCCTCCTAACCGAATATCACTCTGTCTATTTACCCCCATGCCACCAATTTCAGCAGAGTTTACGCTCTGAAGCGCTCGCAATAACACGCCTTCAACTTTGTACTGACTGCCACGTATTCCAGGCAAAGACTGAGAAAACTCTACATTACTCAGCCTAGCTGCTTCTCCCGCTCTCCCCAAAATATCCAGGGCATCAAATAGGAGCACAGTACTCATCGCCTGGGCGATTCTATACTCAATGACACGCCATCGTTCAACACCGTTATTTAATGAAAACCACCGTGTCAACAATAAATCGTCATGAAAAGGAATGCGTTTCTTTAGTACCGCCGCAACGATGGCAGGTTGATAGGATGCGTTTGGATGTTTGACTTCCTCAGAGATAATTTTCCATCCACACATGACGATTCTACCAACGATCGAAGCAGCAGCGGCACCTGCCCCTACGCGGTCATCCCATTCGCTCCCTAAACCACTTCCAGCCCACGACTGCTCGTTTTCTTTACTTTTTTGATCATCATCCTGTAAGATAAACTCGTCAGTTGTTTGTTTGTCAGAGGGAGATTCATATTCATCTGGTTGTTTTGCTTTTGGTGTTCTACCCAATAGTCGAGCCATATCAATTTTCTGTTGCACCACTATTCCGTCGCCATCTTTCGGCTTTCCAAGAACACATCCTCTTTCAATCAGATATCCAATACCCGCTCCTTGTGTGTCCCATGAAACCAATGAATCCGGATCAATTGCTCTGACTACAGACGCAACTCTTCTCAATAATTCCTCCTCGGATCGAACTGCATGAACGGCAAGAGAGGAAGACAATCCTATTGTAGCCTTCGGAGCAATACATTTTGCTTTGTTACCAGGTTGTACCGTGACAAGAATCACTCCCGTTTCTAATACTTCCAGGCATTCGCCACCTCCAGGATCTCGACCATAAACGTAGACGACAGAAACTACTGCGTCACGGTTTGGATCAGGCACCATTGCAATGTCGCGGTGATCCTTCATGCCTGTCTTGATTCTGCACTGAACATGGACTTCAATAGACATGATGGTTAGAGGCGTAAAAGATTTCGTTGTTGACGTCTTTAGACCGCCACTAGACACATGGAGTTTCCCTCCTTGATTCCCCATACCATCCAACGGATCAGATGGCACATCTTGAGTGGGTTTGGGCAGTGAGTAGCACTGCGTAGAGGCGAATTCTCTTGTATCTTGTGTTTGTTCATTGTGATTTGAGGCAAGTTTCTGTTGTTTAGTGGGGACACGCTTTGTATCGATGTTCACTGATGATCGCTTTCTATTTTCCTTCATCCATGCTCTAACATGAGAAAATGAGGGAGGACGTGATACTGGCTCAAGAAAGGTAGAGCACTGCAGCGACAGTGAGAGTGGCGGACTGTTCCATTGAAAATGGAACCAGTGCGGAGGAAATGATGCATCTTTCTCAGGAGTTTCGTACCAAGACGAAGACTTGATATCAGCACAGCGAAGGGATGTATGTTTCACAGGTTCCAAGGTGAAGCCGCCGTGCAAAAGAAACTGGGATTCTTGTTCTGATGATTGGGTTGATGTGCACATTGACGATTGTGACTGCTGTGCCATTGGAACGTTTTCCGTATCATCGGATTGGCGTGTACTACTTGAACCAAAAGTAGACTGAGACGATAAGAATGTTGTGTTTCCCTCATCTATTTGAGAAGAATTGCCCGAAGCATCGATTTCATAATCATCTTGATTGTGCGCAAAGGGTGAATTATCTTCATCCAGTTCGTTCGACGTGAGTTCGTTGTTGCAATGAAAGCTATCCGTTTCTTCAGACTGTGTTGCAAGCTGCGTAAACAGAGCATCAAGCCTTTTCTCTCCCATCTGATCTTCATCATCAAGGAAACCACACGAATCATCGTCCATTACTTCCAAGGTAAATGGATCAATGTGCGTTGCATTTCTTTTTGGCTCCTCTGCATCTACCACGATCTCATCTTCGTCAACAGCCTGTCCAAAAGCTAGTGCTTCGGTTTCATCAGCAACTTCTTCTTGCGAGAGCGACGCAGCTCCATAGTGTGCACTTTCGATTGATTGGATATTTCTTGTAATGGGAGTAAATTGAGACAAGATTTTGTTGTCTTCATTGTAATCATCACTTGTTTGAGAAAATTGTGCTCCAAGTGCAGCCAATGCTTCTATTCCTTCATCGAAAGAGGGAGAATGAGGTATTTCTTCAACAATAGGTGATTGTTGCTGTGACATGAACAATGATTGAGAGGTTCCAATAGGCCTGTTCTTCCTCCTACCCTTGGAGCTTTTGACTGCATCGTCCAACTCGCCAAGAAACACCTCATGTGTGGAAAGAATATCCTTCATTGCTCTACGAAGCTCATCCTCTAATCCTAAACTGGGTTTGAAAAGTTGCTGCATCCCCTTCACTGCATGTCTTGTCCCAGGTAGAGAAGCATGCTTCTTTACGTTCAAGGTGAATGGAGGAGTAACATCTGCATCACTTACAAACATATCATCATCAGAAGACTCATCCAAATCAAAGTCGGCAATTTCATTTTCGTCTTCTTCCTCATCCTTACAGCTCAAGAAGTCATTTTCCGGAGGCAACAAGATTGCCATTCTCTTACGCTCCTGTTCCCATATTTCTCGCAAACTTGGTACAGCTCTCCAATGAACCTTTTGCCGCTCTTCTAATGGACTTGGGAGTTCCTTCATCACATCAACGACATTCAATATCTTTTGGACGGTAGTGTCAAATTCCAAGTCGCACGATGTTTGCTTCCTAAGCCAGTATTGGTCAATCACATCATTATGTATAGTTTCACCACGTCTTGGCCACAGAAGATCTTCTGACGAAGTGTGTTGAAGGAAAAATAACCTTTCATCTACAGATTTCACACCAGCATCATCAAGTCCCCTCTTTGAAAAGAATCGTTTCCGTAACGTCTTTGGCAGTGAACGAAATTTGGCATCGCCAATCTTACAGTAATTCATCCCAGATAGGTTGTAATCTTTGAATACCTGCATAGTGTAGGGAATGTGTGCCTCGTAGCATCGAAACTTTAATGGAGCAGTATTACCCTCACCATCATCCATTGGGACAATGTCGTTGCCAATAGCATTATCATTGTTGTTATTGTAATCATATTGTTTCGGATTGGGATGATAAATCACATCCAAATCTACACCACGTTCCAATATCATTTTTACTCTCCACCTCATGGAGGGGTCATAATATTCGACACGTAAAAATGGTGCAGGCGGTCCAGCACAGTAAGTATAGAATCCCTTTCCGGTAACGACAGTAATTTGTCGTATGAATAATGGAATTTTCCTCTTTGTATTGTTTTCATTCGTAGGAGCAGTTCCTAATGCATTGTTGTTGTTCTTGTTATTGCCATTTGTTGTTAGATCTGTTGCATCACTGTTGGAATACAAATTATGACTTTCATAACTGTTCCGTAATGCCATTTCCAATCGCATTTGCAAATCATCAATAATATTAGATACCGAGTCGGCATCATCCCAATCGATCCTTTCTTGATGATGATTAGTATCATTGGTGCTAACAACTTCATTGTAACATCCCTGATACAATGATCCATCTGGTCCAGCAACAACTGGTCGAGCAAGCATATACGGGAATGCACCGTGCAAATGGAGACAACCAGATTGAGGTTGGGGTATGTTATTTGACTTTGTTACCGCAGAAGATAATGAAGAGGTTGTTGAGTATGAAGAATTTGTAGTGGATTGTGAAGAAGATGGAACATCCTGACTATTCGCTGGACTTGTACTGCTGCTTATGACATCGTCATAGTTGCCATTACGAAGTACTGGTCCAAATATCCGAATAATGGGTACTTGGATAGACAGATTTCCAGATGTATTATTATTTGTAAGAAGAGTTGACGGCTTTGCTGTGTTGTTGTTAGCAGCAGCAGCAGAATCATTATCACAACAGATGTCATTGAAGAACATTTCTTCGTCTGCGCCATTATTCTCGTTCTGATGATGATGGCAGCTATCATTCTGACACCCCTGGCGAGGTGACTCTTCTTGACTTTCTGTACACTGCTGCTGCTGCTGCTGTTGTTGTTGTCGTTGTTTTTGTTGCTGCTTCCATCGACACACCTCTTGGAATTCCAGCGGCTCCATCGGCGAGGGAGGTAACATGACATGATCAACGACAACATTGAGTATTGAAAGAAGCGGCTCGTCGTCGCCTCTGTCTGCAAAGTCGTCACTACTCATGGCATCTTCGAATCGCTGTGTGTACCCCGACGCTTGGTCTCCATAACAAGGTTGAATAGGAAGACAGAAGACAGATAGCTGCGTATCTGAAGAGAGGATGTTGGGGGGCGAGGGATGTGGGTGGCATGGCGCTGGCGCCAAAAAAGTGAAGGAGAGATGGAGCTGAAATAATCACGTCACTCAAAGTCACTCCCATTCACTCCCAAACCTCCCAACAAAAACAGGAAATCTAACTACACGGTTACATATCCGTGATATAGTAGTGACGAATCCGCCATCAGCTAGCAACTGTTGCAACATGACGCAGTTCTCTTTCGGCCTCTAAGTATCTCTATTCCTGTAAGTAAGCAGAGCCTTCCTCAACGAACTAATTCTTCCATACGTCAAGTGATCGTCTGTAGTAGACTGCAAATAAAAGAGTTCTTTTTCTTTACTTTACAGCGTCAACGATTGACGTCTCAAACAGCTGACACCCTATTCTCTACATAAGTCATCACTTCTTGAAGAAACAAAACGCTTTGACTTCATCATAACATGATATCAACAATGAAACCCTCTGGTATCAGTTGCAACGCTTACATCTTATTTATTGCAGCTAGCTACTTAGCAGCTGTGTGGACAATAAATCATCAGTACCATCCCCCGGCAGCACATGCATTCATCGTTCCACAAACAATTATCTCACGCAAGCCAGTCGCTCCCACAACAACTACAACTGTTCCAAACATTCACCAACACAATTATCATCTACTACAACAATCTCGGAAAAACCGTTACAACGTCTTGATGATGGCAACAACTGCAGCAGCATCAGATGAAGAATTGGAAAAGGAAATACAAGCCATGAAGGCAAAAGATATTCGTCAAGAATTAGAATCATATGGGATAAGTACTAAGTCATTCTTTGAAAAGTCAGAGTTGGTAGGAGCATTAATTGCTGCAAGGAAAGAGGGGAAGACTCCAATTGGTAATGTTAATGGTGATGATGGTTCAGAAGGATCATCATCAACCTCTTCTGCATCCTCTTCGTCTACTAGCAATAGCAGTGGTGCCAATCGACAAGAACGCCTCAACCAAGAGATTGAAAAATGTAAATCAATGAAAGTGTCAGATCTCAAAAAGGAGCTGGAATCTTTTGGCGTTTCTACCAAGAGTTATTTCGAGAAGAGTGAGTTTGTACGAGCTGTGGCAGAGGCCCGTGTGGATGGAGTGAAGAAGTCGTCTGGTAGTAGTGGTAGCAGTAGCAGCAGCAGCAGGAGTGGCAATAAAGTGAATGAAGAACCAAGAGATCCATCATATAGAGATGTAAGTGTCTCCAAATTTTCCGGCGGAAAAGCGTTACTTGGCGGAAGGGTCATTGATGTTAGGGCTCGATGAGGTCGAGAGCAACGGCAACAGCGGCAATAACAAACTTAGTTTAACGGTAGCTCTAAAGCACATGGCTCTCATCCCATGAAACAATAGTGTAAAGTGTAAGGCACAAACACACACAATTCCTTCTTTCCTCAACCAGAATAGACAAAAGTAGAAGCTAAAGCAAAAAGCTCCTTATAATGGAGGAAGCTCATG
>JALLBI010000694.1:0-11002 GCA_036940125.1 Mediolabrus comicus
ATCGCCGCCAATCTGGGAGACGATGATGCGTTGGAAAAGTTGAAGAAGTATTTTGCATTTGGTGGAAAAATCCGTCAATATGTGAGCAAAGAAGATTACGAATCTGCTCTCCGTGGTTATCAGGCTGCCGTGGATTCAACAAAAAGTGCACAGAGGGAGGAAGCATACGCATTTGCGCTGGAGCATGCCCATCTCTTTGCCCAGCAAAGAGAGCATGAACTAAATACTCTTTAGGGCGGATTATATTCTGAAATAAGTTGCACCATCAAAGAGAACATGATAAATAATTATTCAGGATAGCTGTCGCTCGTTTTTGTTAAGAATTTTGTGTAGCACTGGCCCAACAAATCAAATTTATTCGTTTATCCAATCGCTTCCGTGCATCCCTCGCTGCTGACTTTTCGTTGCATCCACAGCAGCGATGTCCACGGATTTGATTTTTTCCGCGAAGGAGCAAAATTCCGCGAACCATGAGCTACCTACTTTTCTTACCGCTTACTACTTCTACTAAAAGTTTTTCCTTCCTGGTCTCTACGGCTGCTCTTGTGTTGGGCGATCGATCGGTAGGGGCGTCGGCAATAGTTAATATCATAGCTTGAGGTATTTCGATAATTATTATGAGTGCTGATTCGGAGTCGTCAGCCGACGAAGTATGCGCTTCATGTGGCAAAGCAGCGGTGGACAACATCAAATTGAAGTTATGCACCGCTTGTAAAGTCGTGAAATATTGCAGCGTTGACTGCCAGAAAAATCATCGGAAGCAGCATAAAAAAGAATGCAAGAAAAGGGCAGCTGAAATACGCGAAAATAATTTATTCAAGCAGCCTGATGAGTGCTGTCTTGGTGAATGTCCTATCTGCTGCTTGCCGCTGCCACTTGGTATGAGCAAATTTGCAGTAACCTCATGTTGCTGTAAAATGATTTGCAGAGGTTGTTCTCATGCCAATCAAAAACGTGAATTAGAGCAAGGGCTGGAACCAAAATGCACTTTCTGTCGAGAGCCCATAATGAAGCCTGATGAAGAAATAGAGAAGGATAGCATGAAAAGAGTGAAGGCGAATGAACCGGTTGCCATGACTATAATGGGCAGCATATGCGAAAAGGAAGGGGACCTTGAAGGAGCGTTTCAATATTGGACAAAGGCAGCTGAGTTGGGGAATATGGAGGCGCATTACAATCTATCACGTTTGTATGCAGATGGACAAGGTGTTGAGAGGGATCTGAAAAAGAAAGTTTACCATTTGGAAGAGGCAGCAATTGGTGGTCATCCCTACGCAAGGTACAATCTTGGAAATCATGAGTTTAGAAATGGAAGGACTGGCAGAGCAACCAAGCATTACATTATCGCAGCTAAACTTGGACATGATGATGCTTTGGAATGTGTGAAGAAGGATTTTGTAAACGGATATGCGAGCAAAGAAGATTATGAAGCGGCTCTCCGTGGTCATCAGGCCGCTATGGATGCAACAAAAAGTGAACAGAGGGAGGAAGCGTATGCGTTTTTTGAACAAACGGATCACAAAAGGTCTAGCAGCCAGAAATAGAATAATTCATTAGGATTAAACTATGTGAAAATTGTGCACGTGTATTCCCACCATAGAAGATGAAATATAACAAAATAAAAGGGCAAAATCCTCTGCTCATCGATTAATTGTTCACATATTGTGAAACCACCTTTTCGTTCCTCTTGCCTACTTCTGATTCAGTGATTCATCTGCATTTTGAAGTTTGAGCTGGCCTGGTTTTACTCTAGTAAATCACTGTGACACAGCGTTCATTACCGGCTTGGCCGGTTTCTACCAATGTGCGCAGTATGGAATCCTACGAGTTCCTACGTAGAGACACGTGTGCGGGATTACGTGCGGAATGCGCACTTAAAAAGTGAAATCAGCGCCCTAAAATCAAAAGGCTACTTCTGCCGCATTTTTGCTTTTGCACCAACCAAGCTAGCTCTCCAACATCGCAGAGAAGCTAATGAGATTAATCATCATCGAACAACGACGTGAAGAAGAGTTGAAAAGCCACGCTGTTATTTTTGCCATTATCTTTTTAGATTCAGCAGGATTTTTTAGTAATAATTATGAGTGCTGATTCAGAGTCGACCGACGAAGTATGTGCTAACTGCGGCATCGCAGCATTGGACAACGTAAAACTCAAGAAGTGCGCCTGTAAACTCGCTCAATATTGTAGCGTTGGGTGCCAAAAGAATCATCGGCCAAAGCACAAGAAGGCATGCAAGAAACGGATTGCTGAAATACGTGAAAATAAATTGCTGGAGCAGCCCGATGAGACCCACCGTGGTGAATGTCTGATCTGTTTTTTGCCACTTCCGATTGATGAAACAAAATTTGTGGTATCACAGTGCTGCAGCAAAACCATCTGCCGGGGATGCCAGTATGCCACTTTGATGAGTGACCTGAAAGGAAAGCTGGAGGCAAAGTGTGCATTCTGCCGTACTCCACAGTTGCAATCACAGGAAGAATTTGACAAGGATGAAATAAAAAGAGCCGAGGCGAATGATCCTGTTGCATTGCGTCATCAGGGGGGGAAACGCCAACTCAAAGGTGACTATGAGGGAGCAGTGAATTATTTTACAAAGGCAGCTGAGTTGGGGGATATGACTGCGCATTGCGGTCTAGCAAAAATGTATTTTGAGGGGGACGGAGTTGAGAGGGATATGAAAAAGGCGGTCCACCATTGGGAAGAGGCTGCCATTGGTGGACATCCCAGAGCAAGGTACATGCTTGGATGTATAGTGGGAGCCAATGGCAATAAGGAAAAGGCAGCGAAGCATTTCATCATCGCCGCTAAACAAGGGCATGACGAAGCATTGAAATTTGTGAAGAAGAATTTTCTAGATGGAGCTGTGAGCAAAGAAGATTATGCCTCCGCACTCCGTGGACATCAGGCTGCTGTTGATGCAACAAAAAGTGCACAGAGGGAGGAAGCATACGCCTTTTTTAGGAAGATAGAGAGTTACTACCCCGGAGAAGCATTGTGAACGGGAATTTGAGAAATTGTCAATCTGCCAGACATGTTGCTTAGGAGGAGAGCTTCTCCAGTGAAATGAAATGACATATCTAACTATGTCTAATCAATATTATAAAATGAGAACCTATGTATTCATATCTGATCAAAGTAGAAATTGTTTGTGCTGCTGGAACGATTAGTCTCCTCTACCGCTGTTTAGTTTCGAACATTGGTAAACAGTGTATGCTTCCTGCCTCTTCTTACTCTTTGTCGCATCCACGGCAGCCTGGTGTCCGCGGAGAGCTGCTTCATAATCGTCTTTGCTCACCAGTCCATTCATGAAACCCGCCTTCACCGCTTCCAATCCAACATCATATCCGAGTTTGGCAGCGATGATGAAATGTTTCATAGCTCTATCATGCCTTCCACTGTGCCACTCATAATATCCAAGATTGTACCTTGCAAGGGGATGACCACCGATGGAGGCCTCTTCCAAATGGTGCAATTGCTTCTTTAGATCCTTCTCAATACCTGTCCCATCTCGATACATATTCGATAGATTGAAATGCGCCATCATATCTCCCAATGCAGCTGCCTTTGTCCAATATTGAATTGCTCCCTCAAAGTCCCCCTCTTCTTGGTACTTGACGCCCATTTTGAAGATTGCAACAGGATCATTCACTTTAGATCTTTTCATAAAATTCTGAATTCCACCCTCTTCCTGAGAATTTGGCATCGGCTCTCGGCAGAATGGGCATTTGTGCTCCAGCCCTTGTTCCCCTTCACGCTGCTTATCGGCGTAGAAGCATCCCATACACATGTTTTTGCAGCAGCATGAGTTAATAAATGATTTTCCCTCATCGAGCGGCAACGGCAAACAGCAGAGTGGACATTCACCGAGATGGCTCTCATCGGGCTGCGTGAATAATTTATCTTCCCTTATTTCAGCCAACCGCCTCTTGCACACCTTTTTGTGCTGCGGCCGATGATTTTTTTGACAGTTGACGCTGCAATATTTCACAAGATTACATGCACATTTCTTGAGTTTGATGTTATCCACCGCTGCTTTGCCGCATGAAGCACATACTTCGTCGGCCGAGCTGCTCACCATGATGGTACAGCCGGCTCTCCTCCTTCTAAAATGAGTGTTGTGTGTTGTGGTTGTGTTTGTTTTGTGAGATTTTTGAGGTGGAGTGTGTTAAAATAATCGGGGTATGCACATCAGACACCGAAATCTGCATACGACAAACGAGAAACGCTTGTGTTCGTCGTAGACCCTGTCATTGAAAAGCACCCACTAACAACTGACAACTCTTCATATTCTCACTTGTAAGTAGAACAAACTTATCATGGGCGATGATTCCGTGATAACGTGCTGTGCCTCTTGCGGCAAAGCAGCATTGGACAACGTCAAACTCAAGAAGTGCGCCTGTAAAATCGTTCAATATTGTAGTGTTGTCTGTCAAAAAAATCATCGGCCGCAGCACAAAAAGGCATGTAAGAAGAGGTTGGCTGAAATACGGGATGATAAATTATTTAGGCAACCCGATGAGAGCCACCTTGGTGAATGTCCGATCTGCTGTTTGCCGCTGCCACTTGATGTAAGTAAATCGGCGATGAACTCATGTTGCTGCAAGTTGATCTGCAACGGTTGTAATCACGCTAATGCTTTACGTGAAAGGGAACAAGGGTTGAAGCAGAGATGCCCATTCTGTCGAGAGCCGGTGCCAAATACGAAGGAAGTAATGGATCGGAATTACATGAAAAGAGTTGAGGCGAATGATCCAGTTGCACTTTTCAAAATTGGCCGAAAGTGCGACCGTGAAGGGGATTATGAAGAAGCATTTGAATATTATACGAAAGCGGCTGAGTTGGGTGATGCGGTCGCACATTACAATCTATCATGTTTGTATAATAAAGGGCAAGGTGTTGGGAAGGATCTGAAAAAGAATGTTTACCATCTGGAAGAGGCTGCCATTGGTGGTCATCCGATGGCGAGGCATAATCTTGCCTGTTATGAGGGGGAAAATGGGAGATTTGATAGAGCAGTGAAACATTTTATTATCGCTGCGACGCTTGGATATGATGATGCATTGGATATGGTGAAGAAAAACTTTCGGATTGGAATCATGAGCAAAGAAGATTATGCCGCAGCTCTCCGCGGACATCAGGCCGCTGTAGATGCAACAAAGAGTCAGCGGAGAGATGCAGCAGATGCGTATACTAGAGGCCATTGGAAGTGGTGATGGAGAGTTTTCTAAAGGGATTCGTGAGCAAAGAAGATTATGAAGTGGCTCTGCGCGGATATCAGGCTGCTGTGGATGCTACAAAGAGTAAGCAGAGAGACGTAGCCTATGCAACTATGAATCACTGAATTGGGAGTAGTCAAGAGGAATTTGTTTCTGTAGTCTAAACATCCCTACTCTATTGTAATATCACACACTGTTCATCTCTCTAAACTGTAGCTACACCATCTCTATTTCTCATCACATTCCTACTCCTAACTTTCATTCGAGCTTCCCTCACCGAGCTACTAGATGGGATCAGTTGTATCTTCTTCCACTCTCCTTACAGTACTTGGTGCTGAAGACTTACTCGGTGAAGCTGCTGTCACTGTTACTGTTGTCGGCTGAGTCGACACCTCCTTCGAAGGTGAACTCGACGGAACACCCGTACCACTCTTAGGACACTCCACAACACTTTCCAATGCCTCCTTATATGCATACGCAATCCTCCTTCCCGTAATCAAAAATGATACAGCATCATAATGATAAAATCGTGATAGATCATCAGTCTTGACCAATACCGCACGTGGATCATCATTACATAACTTGGCTTGAGCATCACGTACACGTTGTCCTGCATTATTGTCCGCCGGCCAGTACCCCACCTGAACTATAACCACCGGTATCTCCTCTTTGCATTGCCACACATTTACATTGGAATTATCAAACATTAATGTTCGTACCTCAGCTACCAATCCAGTCAAATTACCCAAGTATGTTTGTGATCGATCCTCACCATATTGTCGTTCACTCCACGCAGCCTGACTACCCTGATGCCAAACAAATCCCTTCCATGATGCACTTCCCTCATTACCCCGTTTTATGATTGTCTTACGTAATAAATGCCAATGCAATCCATGATTTGGATACCAATGTTCATATAGGGCGCTACCACCCCGTGCAATCTTTATCAATTCAAATTCTTTCTTATCATATCCCAACCCACTACCACCAGTAGTACTAGTAGTAGCATTACTTCCGCTATCACTATCACTACCACTGCCACTCAACTCCAACTCTAAAGATCGACCAAACATCAACTCATGTCCAAATACATGTCCACAATTAACATCCCATGCTATCTCCTGAGTACCTGCACTTACATCATCAACTTTACTCTTTCCATTCTTTTCATATGCCTCCATAAATGAACATTTACCATTTGTCAATGGTACATCTAACCCTGTCAACAAGTTGTTGCTGCTACTACTACTGTTGGAGTTGCTATTCTTGTTGTGTAATAACATGTTGTATAATCCAGAAGTTAATGATTTGGCAACACGTCGATTTTGATAATTCATTTCATATATGAGATTGTACATTTCTGGCCAAACATCACTCATGTCTGCTCCTGCACCTGCCTCTGCTGCTGCTGCTTCTGTTGTTTTGGCAACAACATCAGGCTGATTCAAAATAGTCAATATCTCATCCCAATACTTCTCATTGCCGCCTATACTCTGTCCACTTGTAGTATGTCCTACCATGTTACTCTGTCCTGATAAAAGAAATAAATCACGTGATGGGTTGGTGGGTGAAGTTGATATTGTTGGATATGGTGATATTGTTGGTGCTTGTTGTATTGTTGTAGATGTTGTTGGTATTTGCTGATCTGTCGTCATGTCGTCATCATCATCAAAGTAATCATCATCATCATCCACCAACTCCTCTTTGTTTTCACCACCCACCAACTCCTCTCCATTCAACAACTCTTCAGCAAGCACCTCCTCTCGAACACAATAATCAGTACCACTCTCATCCAATTCACCACCACTACACCCCGGAACACTCTCATTACTACTACTACGTTGATAACATATTAAACCAACAATACAATCAATATCACTATCACAATCACCTTGACATTCTACCAGTGGAAATACAGTAGTTGGGAAGTTATCATTCCCTACTCGTTCTATCAACTTGCCTTGCTTGCTGGTGTCGTTGGAGTCATTGTTGTTGTTGCCTTTAGAAGAAGGAATGAAGTAGACACACCATCCTATCACTAAACTTATACCAATAAGAGTTAGTGTCAATAATGTTATAATGCGTGACTTGCCTCGCCTCTTTGTATGTTTTATTCTCTTATCAAGTGATAACCACGGTAATAACCATGCTAACGATGATGACGATGATGTGGCATTGGCGTTGTTGGCAGATGATAGTTCATAGTTGTCATCGAATGAGTCATCAGATGAGGAAGTTTCTGTATTTGGTGTAAGTGGTGCAGTTTTAGCGTTGTCATTATCATAATTGTTGTTTGTAGTAGTGGTGGTGACGGTGGTGGTAGGAAGTGGTATCTCAATCCCCTCTTCTTCATCGGTAATGGTGATTATAATATACTGCTGCTGCTCGTTATTATTATTGTTGACAAAGCTATCGGTGGGGTTGATGTTGGTGGTGTCGATGCCAAGTGGAGTTGTTGGTGGTGTATATTGTGGCTGTGTCATTTCTTTCTATGATGTGTCGATTGCAGATATTGTATATTGGTTGAGCTCTCTTTAGCGAAGATCGTGGAAGTTTTGACGTGGCCCTCTACGCTAAAGCATCCTCTAATGTGTTGCTCAGGTATGTTTATCCCTGTAGAGAGCTCGCTTCCTATCAATATTGATAGTAGTACATAAGTAGTGCTGTAGATGTGGACAGGTACGCTAAAATATTAACTATTAACTCGAAACTCGAACGATAAGCACACAAATCCAACTCTCTTTTCAAAGAGGCGGGGATTATTATTTTGTGGAGGCGCGAGTTTTTTGAGAGGGGGGCTTTCTTGAATGAATTTTTTTGAAAATTGAGGGGCCTTTCTCGTTTTGTCTACAGGAGTTTTGTTGTATTTACCTGTAGTTTTTGGTTTTTGAGGCGTTTTGGGTTGACGTTTTGAGAAGTTCGGTTTTTGTTGCGTTGCCTCCATCCAATGAGATGTGCCTATCTGTCAAACCATTGTCATAATTATTTGCCGCTGGCCCGTAACAACAACAACATCGCAACCTATTATCACCCTTAGCCACCACAGCCGCCGCTACCTTCTTCAACAATGGCACTTTCCTACAAACCTGACAATGGACATCTTCACGATGAAACTCCTCTACCACCACCACCACCCCCGGCTTTATCCATTGACAACGGCTCCATCAACGATAACGACGAAGCAGCCGATGTAGTACCCACCACCACACCATGGTACAAACAAACACGTGTACACATCGCCCTCTTATCAATTTGGGCAATGGCATTAATTGTTGCTGCCGCAACCATCTTTCGTCCTGGTGGGATCGGCAACAAAGGCTCAGTTATTCAGAGTAGTCAGGCTACATCAATTAATTCGGACTCTACCTACAATCCGACATTCTTTCCTACGTTCTATCCTACGATTAGTCCTGTTGTACCTATTGTTGAAGACGTTACAGTGAACTCCAAGTCGCAGAAGGACCCTCCCGCTGTAGAGGAAGAGATTGTCGTTGAAGAAGAAGACGGTGATGGTGAAGTGGAGATCACTGTTACCATCCCCACACCTACAACCAAGCCTACATTCGGATTTACCTTCCCTGATCAATTTAATACTCCCACACCTCCACCTGTTACAACTGGATTTCCTACCACATACATGCCTACCGAGGAGTCAACGAATCAACAGACTGTTACGGTTAGTACGGAGGTTACGAGTGGTGCTACCACGCCCTGTCGTGAGGGAGAGGATTGTGATTAAAAGAGCAGTAAAGTATATAGTGGGTTATTGGTGGTGTGTGGTGGATATGATTTTTGTGAGACGAATGTGGGGGGTGTGAATGAAGTTGGATCTCTCTCTCAATGGTGTGGTTGAGTGAAAGAAGAGAGGAGAAGTAGATGGTAAATGAAAAAAAGCAATAAGGGAATAATGATGAGAGTGAGCTTGAAACTATGGAGAGAGAGGGAGTTAGCGGGTAAGATAGGGGGGGGGAACAAATTCTTTTATGGGGATATATTATTATGTGTTATGTTACAGCCAAATAAGAAGTTAGAAGTTAGTTGCTATTATGTTTATTATTTGATCCAAATAATTATTCTCTTGTCAAACATGTAAAGTTCATGGCTTTAACACGTGAGGGATACCTTTCAAGAATAGAGATGATATCGACACTATTGTATTCCGTGCTGTACTTATTGAGAGAGGGTCAGAANGTGAGGGATACCTTTCAAGAATAGAGATGATATCGACACTATTGTATTCCGTGCTGTACTTATTGAGAGAGGGTCAGAAGCAGGAGTACATAAAAGATGTCAGAAGTACATAATTTATTATTATTTTTAGATAGATAGTGAGAGCGGGCCTTTTTAGGTGGTAGTAGGTTCACACGAAATCTTTTAAATTCAGTTTTCTGGTAATTGATTTGAACTTCTATGTAGGAATTGGTACATAGCTTTGACCTTCCCGCTCCCGCCTTCCTTTCACAAGATTGCCGCCCTTTTGATGGATTTCACCTCTCTCATAAACAGTGAGCCAACGCAAGCAGGAGTTTAATGCAACTGTATGGTACCTATTGTGTCCTCTTCGGCCGATAACCAACACCTATTGCTGCTGATCACCCTACGCCACATCGCATCTATTACTATTAAGCAAAACAATGGCAATTCTTTCCTACAAACCTGACAACGGAGACCTCCAGGAGGATGAAACTCCTCTACCACCACCACCCGCCGTCGCCTCTGGTTCGGCCGATGAATCCTACGAAGACGAAGAAGAAGATCCACCCAAGAAGTCGTTCTGTCGTTCCAAATCAACCATGTGTATGATGGGTATACTCGTTATATGTGCCATCATTCTTGGTGTAACACTCAGCCGTCCCGGAGCCCTATCGGCATTTGGTAAAAAAGCACCTGCGGCTTCCAACAATGGTGATGGTACTACATATACCCCAACATTCTATCCGACATATTATCCGACGATGGTCCCTACGGGCATTCCTACTAGTGAGGATGAGAAGACTACTACCACTACTACTGTTGCTACTACTGTGGCCGCTTTGGGTGGCAATGGAACTGATAATGGAGGCGATGGCAATGGAACCACCACCACTGCCGCCACCACAACCGCCATTACCACCACTACTACTACCACCACCGAAGAAAAACATCCCATCTGTCGCACTCCACTCTCTGACAATATGAAGGTACTTAAAGTCCAAGCAATCGCCTACAACATTGATGCAGAGTTTACACTCACCTATCCCAATGCTACTGAACTTACCCGTACGGCTGCTACTGGTGATATGATTGTTGGACAATTGTATAGGGAGAAGATATGTGTTGGGTCAGGTACGTATGAATTTTATTGGAGTGGTGATGGAGAGGTGGAGGTATTCTTGAGAGGGAAGAGTACTTTGAAGGCTGAGTCGGAGTTGACTACTACTTTGACTTTTTAAAGGGTGTGATGATGATGTTTTGAAGAGTGGAGAGGATAGAGGAGAGGACTTTGTCGAGATGTTTTTGCCAAGGATATTGATGAGAAAGTGATGGATAGAGAGTGATGGGAGTCGATTTGTGAGTGGCCGATGAGGAGGGAGGGGAGGAGTGATAGCGGGGGAGTATGTCTTTTGATTTGTGTAACAAGAAGGGGGGTTTGTAAGATGATAAGAAAAAGAATTTATGTTTTATGTATTGCCGAAACACTAATACTAGTCTTTTTGAGTAAGGTACCATTCTCTTCGTCTCTCTTTGTGCGTGACAAAACCACTTTCTCAGTCTCTGAATGGATGGAGCTGGAAAGTCTTTTC
>JALLBI010000696.1:0-10081 GCA_036940125.1 Mediolabrus comicus
TGCCTCTTCCCAAGTTATATTCATCAATTGATGAGATCAATCTACATCTACACCAGCACACTAATGGCCGCCATGATTCGTCAATCAAAGTGCCTAGAGAGGAAAGTAGTAGCAGCGACAACACCACGAATAGAGACAAAGCCATCACGGCAAATACAAAGATGCCCCATCTCTTCCTCCACTTTGATGTCAATGAAACCATCCTACTTGGAGATCCAGCGGGAGGGGACTCAGTTCATGAATGTATAAATAAAATTATAGCCAAGTCTGCGTTTGTTAGTACGATTGGTATGAATGATGAACATACAGATACTACAGATACTGCAACTACAACAACAACAAAACCAACAATTAAACGGTCACCTTCGTCAGGTAATATATGTGATACTCATGACTTTGAGCCCAAAAAATGGTGGAATGGCATGTCCATTGCTGACGACAACAGCAATAACTCTCCTCCTCCATTATATACTGGTTGGGAATACCCACCCAACACTTGTCCATATTATCGAACCAAAAATAAAGCTCGTGCTAAGGAGTTTACATATTCTTCCCATGGACAAGTATATCGTCCATTGTATGATAAACTTTGCATGAAAATAGGGTTGGATAAAGAGGCAGAGATGGGTGTGTTTCAAAATTTCTTACCGGCATTCTGGAAAACATTGATGCACTACTTCCCGTCATCGAAAGTAGTAGATGAATCTACTTCCGCTTCAGCATCATTGTCAACAGAGAGTAGAAGGAGGACACCACCACCTCCCAAGGTAACACTTGTCTTACGAACATTTGGTACTGATTTGCCCAGGGTAGCCAAAGCAATATCGCAATTTGCCATAGGCAACCATCCAGAGTATCCGACTTACTACAATGAAGATTTGATTTTGCAAGAGGATGATTTGTTCTGCTCTGGATGGAAGTATATCACAACTAATGATGGAAGCAGTGACGTCGACAAGCAGGAGCTAGTGTACTCACTTTATCATGGTAGTGCCAATGATGATAGTCATGTAAACGAAGGACGACAACCCGCCTACTCAGGAGATGATGACATACTCAACTTGTTACAATCGAAACATATTGTTGGGATACAAGATAATTATCCATTCTGGAGAGATAACAATCATGCTCCGTTTGCTGGTAAGCCCGTTTGGACTAATACAAAGGTGCATGGTCATGATCATCATCATGTATTGCTTGATGATAATATTCATAATGATCCAACCGATGGAGCTGGGGGTATCCGTGTTCCAATTGTGGCAGACAATCGAGGTGGTAGCGAAAGCAACACCAACAGTAACAGTTGCTATAACCGATATGAATCTCTTCATGGAGAGCAGGCGCTTGCCTTACACGGTCGGAACTTGATACGGGTTCCAACAATACGCCCAAGTTTGGAAGATGATTGGTTCATTGAGCAGATTGAGATAGCTCGTCTTCGAGATTTAGAGCATAGATGATTTTGTATACAGAGAAGCGCGAAGAAGTTGGTAACACTGTCACAAATAAATTTTTCGATGATTATGTGATTTTCATTAAGATCCTCATGATTTACGTTCCAATGAAATGAGCTTCCTCTGCTTCAGTGTGCTATTGAAGCTGAAAGCCTTCTTCGGACTCATCTCCTCGGCTGTCCCAGAGCTTGTTATTGAGCCAGTTTTGTGTGTACTGCCAATTGTATTAGCAAAACTGCGCGCTTTCTGTCTCCTTGACCCCTCCAAGAAATCGTGCTGTTTACTTAGTTCCAAGGCCTTTGCATGTGCTCCCCAATCTTGATATAAGAAGTAGGCGGCAGTAATACACTCTTTGAATGCCACCTCATCGTTTTGTGCTTTCAAAAATGCTCCGTATCTTTCATTTGCTATTGCCTCCAGGTTAACAAAATTCACTTCTGCGCATGCTTCGATTGCTTTCTTGAATGCATCGCGGCTAGGATTTTTCATTGCCTTCAAGAAAGTATAGACTGGTTGAGCATTCACGGAGCCACTCTTCGATAAAAATTTGAAGTGACCTAAACATTTTTCTCCAAGCTCTTTGAATGACCCGCAGTCTTTTTTATGGCACAAAGCAAACGCAGCCGAACCAACGAAGGTTAGGCGGTTGTGCAACCTTGCGACAAACTGGTCTTGCATCGGGTAAGGCTCAAGAATCTTCAACAAAGAAATCATATCCGACTCATTCCAAAAGATGAATGCCAATTGCAATCTTAGCATGCTCGTGTCACGAATGGTCATGAAATGAGCGTTTCCTTCTAGCCCACTCAATACTTTCTCTTCATCGAACGCCTCGCCTATCAACTTTGTTGGACTTTCAGTGGGCCTGCGTAGATTCAACGCGAACTGTCTGAACATCGAGAAGAGTAGGAAACTAGACTGGCGTTCAGTCATCTTGCAATAGTCTTCTACAACAATTAACTTCGACTCCAAGAGGGGCCCAACCTCACAGCCCGCCGCGAAGAAACACTGACAATATCCGTGCATTCCATTGAGTGACATTTCGACCTCTCCAATAAGCTGCAGTTAATAATTATTGATATGTGAGTTTCTAACAGAGCCAATGAATCCCCGACAGAGATACGCAACTGCAACTTACCTTGAAATCTTTGTAGCACTGCAGGAACGAATCCGTGACACTTCTGAAGTGTTGCAACAAGCATGCAGCAAGGGACACACACATCTCGGACTGGATATAGTTTGCTTTGTCATCTCGAATCCGCGGGTTGAGAGCATGGGCTGCTGCAGAATACTCGTTTGCCCTTTTCACGTCATTCAGCCGCACATACATTAAAGCCAATGCTGACAAAATAGGTGCCATGTTTGTGCTAATTGTCCCCTTCTTTAAAGCATACTGGACTATCTTCCAATTCAATAGCTTCAAAACGTCCAACTTTCCTGAGTACAAGGCGCAAATATCTATTTGTTGGCAGAGTGCCAGCAGTGGGTCGTCTTCGATTGGCAAAGTGGAGAGGTAAGATATCGGGCGATTGCGAAGGGCTACTTTGAATTTCATTTCCGTTTTGGCCATCACTGCTTTTGTTGGGGAGATAGGAATATCCATTCCATAGTTGCGAAGTATTTCTATCCCCATTTCAGCTCCTTTGGAATATTCACCTTTCTCACTCATTAGACACATCACTCGATGAGTATAAGCGTTAAGTTTCTCAGCCTCAGTATGAGCGTTTTGAACAACCTCATCAATTGCAGCCCTCGATGCATCGTAAGAGCCTGTTGACATAATACTGTGAGATTAAGTTTGCTCAATCGATATAAAACAATGATGAAAACGGGGATAAGTATGGTATGGTACTCACCAGAAGAATATTCTGACACCAATAACGCATCGTACAGCTGCAGAGTGAGTTGATAGTATTCATTCTTCCAAACCATACCAGACGATTTTAGACTCTCCAAGCCTTTGTGCAGTAGCGCATTCTCCTTCCCTAGGGCTCCACTATTCTTCGCCAAACGTGAAACCACCAAGTTTAGGTTCACCAAGTCTTTACAAACCGTCTTTTCTACTGGTAATGAGTTGAGAATGTCAACAGCAACATACTGACACCATTCTCTATTCCCCCCTTCTGACAACAGCACTGAAGAAATATGGAGAAGAGTCTCTTCTGAATCGGACTTCTCTGACGCAAATCTAAGACTGGCTTGACGGATCCGATCATGAGCAAAGATCCAATTAGGACTGACTAAGAGCAGCATTCCCTCATCAGAAGATTGCTTTAACAGATCCATAATTTGTTTCTCGTCATATGAGGCACCATCTCGACTCATGAGTGCCGTAAGAGTTTTAACATCCAGGGCATTTGGAATATATGACATAAGGGAGAGAAGCTGCTGTATTTCTTCCGGTAAGTCTCTAATCTTTCCAAGCACCGATTCCACAACATCAGCCGACATGTTATTGGCAAGCTCAACTTTAGAGACTACCCATCGCCACTCAAAACACATCATGTCATAAAATAGAATATTCTTTCGTACTAATTCCTCAATTGCCTGTTTGGTGAAAAAGATATTTCCCATTGTGGTTTGATAGACAGCACTTGACAACTCAGCCACATCATTATCCTCATCTTTCTTCACCGAGTCGGCAATAAATGATGTAATAGATGACGGAGATAGGCTGAATAGCTCCATCTTCTCAACACTATCACCCCCCTTTGCAACAACATTCTCCATCAATTTGGCAAAAGAATGCTCCACATCCACCTCATTAGATCGATAGGCACAAATAATCATGATATTTTTCAGTTCCGAACTTGTCAATAGTGTATTGAGCATATCAATACTTGCTTCATCAGCCCATTGCAAATCGTCCAAGAATATAATAAGAGGCTTTTCCAATCCTCCACAGATGGCACATAGTAATTGCAATGTACATTCCTTAATAGCAGACATGGTAGGGTGCACCGATACTTCTTCATTTGTTTTCTTCGTTTCGCCATCATTACTAATACAACAGCAATCCAGCAGTGGCGTAAGTACGGGAAAGGTTGCACGTAATATTAAATCACCCTCCTTCCCCGGTCCAACCAATTCCGATTGTCGAATTTTATCCCATACTTTCTCCATCTGTTCTGTTGCTACATCATTATTATTATCATTGTTATGAGATAGTTCGAATGCCAAACTTTCCAATACCTCTATAATGGCGAAGAAGGGCGATGATGCTGTATTTTGTTCAGAAAATTTGCCCGAGGCGTGAATTATTGGTGGACTCTCATTCTTTATATCATGACGTAATTGCTTGACAAACTCTTTGATTAGTGCCGATTTTCCAATTCCGCTGGAGATGTTCATAATATAATAAATGTGAGCACATAAGCACACGATAAATAATAATTATGCTACTCTAGAGAGAGAGAGAGAGAGAGAGTACTCGGCAGGAACACATGACATGAACAATAATGTATATAATCTCACCTATATCCAGAAAGAAAGACCACCTGTGACTCCCTCTCCAATCTACCATCACTATTATTATCATACAACCGTGTTAAATTTTCCAACTCCTTCTCACGTCCATACAGTCTCGAAGGGAATGTAATTTTACCCTTAGCTTCATCATCATCGGCATCGCTTCTATCGTCATAGTAGGCCTCATCTTTTTGTTCGGCGATTGTGCCGTGACATCCTGCGATGTCGTATTCGTCTCCGGCCATTTTATTATCACCGTTGCTGTATCCATATGTGTTGACCAGGTAGCAGGAGTTTTAGAGTTACAAGTTTGTAGACTTCTGTCAGCTCTGATCTGTCCACTGCAAAGGACGATGACCAGATCAGTACTAATTCCTCCGTAGACTCTTTTGTAGACGCTTACCAATAAATCAACATATCGTATGATCCGTTCCTACAGAATTCCGAATTTTCTTCACTTTAGCCATCACTGACCATCACCCAACTAACCTCTTGCTTACTCTAATCTCTAGAGCAAAGCTTGTTATCATGTCGCTAAAGCGGAGTGCATCAGAAGCTGCAATGGGCAGTCCAAAAACGGGTGACAACGATGATAATATTGACGATCCAAAGGAGAAGGTGCTGCTGCTGACAGATCTTCCCATTGAGGCACTATCACGTATCACCATGTCAAGTTTTGACATCAATTCCTCCGATGACATCGATGCCATTATCCAACTTGCCAACTCATCACGCGCATTATTCGATGCGTTTAGGCAGTGGTTGTGTACGGGATGTAATGGTGTTGCAATATTTGATACGACGGAGGAGGAGGTGTTGGTGCCTCGAACGGATTCAGGTGAGTTGTGGGAAGTCATGTTGCGCGTGTCAAGAAAATTCACAATGCAAAATGACACGATGTAACCGCCCTATAAATATCTGCCAATTGTAAATGCATTGTTTTATCCCTTTCATAATGATTATCACTAACCCGCCTTCCTTCCACCTTCCATATCATTTTTTGTGTTTGTGGTTCGTATGACTAACAGATGGCAACGCTATCGCCTTTTCATGTGTCACGTGTGGTGAAATGTTTTGTGGACAGAACCGTTGCGGTCAGAGGTATAGGTCTCACTGTAGCAAATGCAACTTGAGAGAATGCGGTAAATGTTCTGAGAAACATTTTTATGACTGTCCCAAGTGTTTGAAGTTTGACCCTCACTGTCTAAAGTGCAAGGGGGAGTGTAAGAAGGGATGTGATCTTTGTGGATTCCCAGTTTGTGATAATCATGCAAGGAAGTGCGATACCTGTGGTATTCAAACATGTGGCATTCACGACTTTAGTGTTGAGGTATGTTCCTACTGTGAAAAGGGATTTTGCCCTCGATGTCATGGTCATGGAGATGTGATGTATTGGTGTCACGGTTGTGAAAAACGTTCCTGTTATACAGGCAACTGCGAGGAATTCAAATGGTGTGACCGTGCCTACGGTTCCTTCTGCTCTGAATGTTATTTTGAAGAGGAGGAGTCTGAGGAGGAGGATGGCGATAATATTGCAGGATTGTCTACTGATAGTCGAGATGCAATGAAGAGAGAGATCTGGGAATGGAAAATGAATTACCTAAACTATTTGGAAAGAATGGAGTGAGAGATGCTGTAGTGAAGTCGAAGAGAGGCAGGGTGATGGCCGATGCCGAATGCCGATGCCGAATGCCGATGCCGGAGAGTGGAAGACCCCTAGGCGAATATCAATTACTTTATCAGTCGCCGTCATAATTCTGTCAAAGAATATGTGGGAGGATTGTGGGGAGATAATTGATAAATTTCGTCGCATTTACTTGGGCTGGGGTATTAGATTAGAATTAGTATTCTCTAAAACATATCAATATCAAGTCAAACTCATGTCTGTTCACACCAAACTTTCTGCACACACTTAAAAGGGTAGTCTGCTTCCGGTCTTAACCTTGCCCAGCAACTCCAAGTGCTCCTATCTAATCAACTTCTGCGAGAGAACAAGCCGTTGTACCTAAATACCTTTTTACAGGTAAATTTACGTACCTCTATCTTTCCCTGTCTAAATTTTCCGCGAAACACATCACCTACACCAACACGACCACATCAACCATGAGAGAGGTATGGTACCTATTGCTACGATCGACCAATGCAGCACAGGTGTGTTGACAGGTCGCCTCAACCATGATGATGTCTTCAACTCCTTTCTACAGCCTATCGGGTGGTGGCAACTACAATAAATTGTCCACCAAGAAGAGGAGGAAACGGGCTACTACAAATAATAAGAATAAGAATGTCGCCGCCTCATTGTTCCAACAAATACAAAACATCAAATTCTTTTCCATTGAATTTTACAACAGTGATAAAATATTGTCTCAAAAATCTAGTGAGGTAGAGAAGACGATGAATACTAAAAAACGCCATCAGGGCTGGAGTGAAAGATGCAGCGTAAATATTGATGATACGAGTTTGACGGCCGAAACACTTGTGTCACCTCGGCCGTTGTTGGGTGATACAGATTCAGCGTTGCCTTTACCCGATATGAACACCCTTGTGACGTCAAATAAAGCATCGTCAGCTGATGAGAATGATTGTTGGCCAGATGATTTTCCTCGACCTCAAAACTGTACATCGGATGACGACACAAAAAACACCAATATATTGATTTGGAGTGATGCCAGCTTGCTCAACAACCATTGCTGCAGCGAAGGAACTCATCATTTCTCGTTTGACAATATACATTTAGATTCAGATACTACTGAAGAGTTTTGGACACAAGAAGAACACAATACCTTTCGGATAGAGATATCTCCAACAAATAATTCAAATCATCGTCATCGCAAACACACCAAACGAAAAGAGGATGCTGATCAAATCTCACCTGTAAAACTACATGCCATTGCTGAGAAGTTATCACCAAGATCTGTCTCATCTGTAGATGAGTTACCATGGACATCCTACAATATTGATAATTATTCATGCAGCAGTACTCATCACGACGGTG
Organism: Mediolabrus comicus; assembly: GCA_036940125.1. NCBI lineage: Eukaryota > Bacillariophyta > Thalassiosirophyceae > Thalassiosirales > Thalassiosiraceae > Mediolabrus > Mediolabrus comicus. The sequence goes on from JALLBI010000696.1 coordinate 7,918, forward strand.
ACACAAAGAATATTGCATTTCCTTTCAATAATAAAAGTTTGTTGACATCCATGGCGAGGGATTTTTCAGCGTTATCAAAGAGATATTACACATTACAGCAACAGGCAAAACAGGATGATATTGATAGACAACGTAGAATACAACAGATTGAGATATTAGAAGGACAATTGGAGCAATTACTTAGTGGCAATGTACAAGGGGGTGATGATGACAATAGTGTGATCACAACGATAACGAGTGACACTGCTTTGTCAAAATCGACTCCACATCACCACTGCAACAATGATGGATTTTCACTGGATGAACGAGAAAGAATCATCTCATTGGAAACGTTATTGGCGTTAAAGCTTGCTGAAAACGAAGCATTGGCTACTCGGGCTCAAAACTTGAGACAATTTCTGTGTCATGAGGATGTCGCTAATGATGTAACATCTGCACAGCTCCCAGCCGACGTTACCGATCTGGACTCACTATTGACATTGAATACTTCATACAAACCTCACAATTATTGGATATGTACCGGCAAGCCAATCATATACTGTATGCGGTGCGATTGCAAAAAGGCACACACCTGTTATGTGGGACAAACCAATGAAGGGGAGCTATGGCCAAAGGTGGGAGGCCACTTCGAAGATTTATGGAGAAAAGTACAAGGCAGAAGATCAAAGAAGGATTCGATTATGTATTTAACAAAAGATTTCGGTGAATCATCTTTCGCTAAACATGTTGTGAGGAAGCACCTCTACAATGTACCTTCAAGAGAGGCAGTTCGGGAGTGGGGGTCAGATATGATTAGGATAACCGTCGTTGGAGCGGACGTTCAGAATGCGAAAATCTTGGTGCATGATGTGCTGTTTTCTTCTTCTGTTTCATCTGAATTTATTGAGATTTCATGATTTAATTACTGGTAATAACTTACTCAACATTAATAACTATGTGCCTACGCCTTCCTCTCCTGCTGACTTATGTCTCGTTGTGGGAATAGCTATTAGCTTAGAATAGTCTCTTCTTCGACAGAGCTATTGGTTTGTGATAAGAAACTTACGCTACTGCCTCCATCTTTCAGCAGCAATTTCACATCGTGATGTTGTAGCAACGTCGGCCGATGACCAACACTTACATACGTGAGCCCTGTTCCCCCTTCGTCATTTGCATCGGAAGCCATATTCTTCAGCAATGTGTACATCTTACGCTCCGCCACCACGTCCAATGCAGACGTCGACTCATCGCAGACCACCAGTTTTGGTCGATTAATGACTACCCTACCAAATGCCAAGCGTTGCTGCTCACCAAGTGATAGAGTATTGCTGTAATCAAGAACTGTGTTGAGACCGCGGATCGGATCCCCATCACCTATTCGACTAGCCAAGTCTGGCAAGTCTACCGACACCAACACGTTAAGCAATTCTTGGTCACTTAATCTCGACCACTCTACACATCGTTGGTCTATCGGCCTTGACCATCCGTCAAGCGTGCCGTCGTAGTCGTCTGAAAGCTCTGTGCTGGGATACAGTAATTGGTCACGTAGAGTTCCGGGAGGACAGTAAGGACGTTGTGGTAAGAAATAGATTTGATCAGAACTGGGTCGAACGATTTCTCCTGATCCATTTGACCATAACCCCGCAATCGCTCTGAGCAGGGAGCTCTTTCCAGACCCAGACACACCGGCGATGAGCAGATTCTTCCCTCTGAGCAGCGATAGGTCAAGCTGTTCAACAAGCACTCGTTTGTTGTCAGGTGTGATGAGGCGGACATCTCGCATTGTAAGTATGGACGAGGTTGAGGGCTGTGCGGGATCACTTCTTGGACTCGAGGCTGATGGCTCAGTTACTCTAACTTCCTTGACTCGGATAACGTGTTTAGGTGGTAAACTGTCACTATCATCATCGTGATCTCGATCATCCGGAGGAGACATATCCTTCATCATCACCTTCGCATCATCCTTGGGACGATCAGGGTCTAAGTTCTGAATGGCTTTCATGAACAAAAAGAGACGGTCTAATCCTGCCATAAAGCCAGCGATGCCATTAAACTCTCGAATGATGATAGAGAAGTCATCCAAGATACTCCAAAAAGCTCCTCGAACTTGACTAATAACACCGAATTCGATGATTCCGTTGAAGTATTGATTGGCCAGAATGATTGTTGGAAGGATTTCTGTAAC
>JALLBI010000704.1:0-13664 GCA_036940125.1 Mediolabrus comicus
AGGCATAGTCAAAACATCGGTTGGTGATAGGCATCTAAAAGAACTCTCATAAGACCCTTCGTCATCTGATGCACTAAATAGCATCAAAAATTGGTCATGACATTGTGAAATGACATTGTCATCATGGTCTTTGAGACCCAATGAGTCCAACCAACGTTTGGCCCTAGCAATACTACTGCCATCAGAAGATGCTATAGTCATTGCTACCAAAATAGCGGCATATGCCACGGAGGATGGATTCACTCCAGTGAAAAATGAATCTAAAACACTAACTTCACACATCCAATATGATAGATAATGAAGTTGATGTTTCATTCTCGGGTCCAGAACGCTTTCATCACAATTCTCAATGAGAGGAACAAGAATATCGATAAACTGTTGACTAACTGGTGGATTCAAGTGAAATCCCATTGCCTCCATCATATATTCTTCCATTCTAGCTATGTAACGGACTGGAAATCGATAGAACTTACACTGTTTCATGATAGAATCGTATGTAATATCTTCTTCTGATGTACGGTTACAATGCGTTTTCCTGGAGCGAAAAGTATTGTGAGTTTTTTGAGCGAAGCGATATAAAACGATCAATACTTTGAGAGACTTACATGGCAAGAAAAAGTGATGTCATGAGGAGCAGATTGAAATTCGATTTGCCACAGCGTTCTACATAACGCTTCAAATATGACATGGCTATAGCCACAATACGCCTATCCATACTGTTATTGGTATCAAGACTGTCAACAATACCATAATAAAACTCGCAAATCTTTTCCCGATTGTACTCTACAGTGTCCATCACATCAGACGAGATTTGGTACGCTGGATTGTTCTCTCTCTGAGAAAGTGCCTCCCACTGCGCGATTGCCTCTGCTATGACATGATCATCATCTTTGACGGAAGGAGGCATGCCGTTGGCGTCCGATACTGTTAGGGATGTCTGAAGTTTGCCGGCCAATGCTGAAATATTTTGTACCATCAGATAATTGCTGCTCGGTGATGAACATATCGCTTCCTCTTGGTCAAAAACACCAAAGTCATCCTCATCATTGTTACTGTTCATAGCAGCAGAGCGATGGATATTCGCTGGGAGGAGGGTCTCCTTGAAAGCTTTAGGATGAACGTATGGCATTTTTTTGCTAGCGGAGCTTTTTTGGGTTGGGTTGTTTTTTGTGAGGCGGGCGGAGGCGGAGGGCGAAAAAACGTTCACGTCTAATTAGCCCTTGGCTTTCTTCCACCTCACAAAATTGGTGAACTATAAGAAGCCCTCACGACCCCGGCATTACATCGAGGCAGTGGGGCTTCTGCCAATTCTATTCCGATGAAAGATGAAGGTGGAATCTTGCTAGCATTGGGTGCTTATGCAAAGTTAAAGCGCCGATAGAGTAGCTGTGAACCCATGAAATAAGTAATACTTTAACTATTATTAGACCACTCCTATTGCGAGGACAAACACCAAACATGTCAATAGTAGTGAATAGAGACCTGCCAAATCCTATAGGCGTGACGAAAGATTGTGATATTTCATCGTCTACATCCGTAGAGTCGTCAAGTCAAGAAGGGAGTCAGCAAGAAGAAGTGCAACATTCTGGAGATGTGGCGATCAGTAGTGGATGTCAGCAGCTAGAAGACAACGCTGGAGAGCCAAAGCTGGTAAAGATAACAGTTATAAGTCTTGATGGAGTGGTCACAAAGAAATATCAACCCAAGTCCAAGCTGCCATCCAAGCAGAAGAAGAAGAATGGAAAGAACCTAGGTAACACGGCTGCAAGCATGGTGGCATCATTCTCCTCTCAGCAGCTATCAAAAGAAAAGACTTTCTTTACTCATTTACCAAGTGTGCCAATTGAGATGGAAGTATTATCTACTACTGACTTGAATTCTATCATTCAGTGGCCTAATCCTGATGATGCAAAAGAGAAACAAAACCTTTCAACTGTGCAGATAACCAGAGAATTTGTTCATGAAAAGACTGTTACTACCTCTACTAGTAAGCAAAGATTTGTACCACAAACATGCACAATTGACATTTCTATATCTCGACATGGCAAATTAATCAAACTGGGACAAGCGAATCTCCTCATCAGTGGAGAGGAAAGAGGCGACTCAACCATCAATCTTCCCGTATCATCTACCTATGAAAAGACAAGTCGGGCCAGAAAAAGTTCTGTCAAGAAAGTCAAGGGAAACAAGAAATCAACAGCTCAATTTCTAAGGATCAAGGGGGATAATCTACAGTTTGGCTTGAAAAAAGAAGCTGTAATTCGTGTCTTGGTTAGTGTTTGTGGCGTTGATGACATGGTAAATGAGGAAAAGGAAAGTACAAATGAGTTTGATAATAAAGTTCATGATGAAAGTGTTACATATGCCGATGATGATAGTGTTTGTGTATTTGATGACGACTCTATTGAGCAGGATGACTACGAAGATTACATCAAGGCGGCCAACGAGTCGAATGAACTCCGATTGCTCAGACAGCAGCTAAAAAATTCGGAGGAAATGATCCAAAGTTTGAAGGTAGAGCTTGATACATCACAGGTTGCAGCCAAAGAAGAGATCGATAGGCTGCGTACTGAATTGAAGCATTCCACACAAAACTGTGAAACTTTATTGCAAGAACTGAACCAGTCAAAGAGTGAATCAGAAATGGTACCATTTCTTGAGACACGTATCAATGAGTTTTTGGAAGAGTTGAAGAGAAAAGATACCGAGATTGAATGTCTCCGTGATGAGGTGAAGGATATACGCAAGTATTACAAGAATCAGGTGAACACACTCCTCTGGGATAATCAAGATCGTGATAACTCCAAAGCGGCCAACTGGAAGGCAGCAATTGGATCTGCAGCACTAAAAGTTACCAAGCATATCCGAGATAGGGAGATCGGAGAGATGGATGAAGAGAAGAAGAATGATGACACANCTAAAAGTTACCAAGCATATCCGAGATAGGGAGATCGGAGAGATGGATGAAGAGAAGAAGAATGATGACACATTGGTTACTTCAGCTGTTGAGAAACCTCAGAATGATGATTCTCTCCTACGGGGTTTCAATGAGATCACCAATGAATCTCAAAATAACAAGGCTTCGAATTGGAGGGCAGCACTTGGATCTGCTGCGATCAAGGCAAGGAAACATATTCGTGAAGTTGAGTTCAAGGACAAAGATGGTGTAGAAGAGATTGCTGAGGCGGAAAAGAAGAGCGGTGACGATGATGTCATGGCCGTAATGGTAGAACAAACTGATGAGAAGGATGGAGAAGAGGAGCAGTCTGATGATACCAAGACTGACGATAATGACAAAAGTGACTCAGAGTGAAAGGAACGAGATGTTGTCCATAGAATTTAACCCTTAAATATGGTGATGTTGTTCAAGTATCTAATTCTTTTAACTTCTCATTATTTGATCACCGCACCAAGTGAAACGCAGCACCACCACTCCCATCCTTTCTATTCTTGGCAATAACTTTCACCAAACTTCCAGAATGTGGACGCAAGTGTGGATTCTTAATCCATTCACCAATTTCATTGGCAATATGGATTGGTTTGACCATTTTACTATATCGATCATCACCGTCGTCGTCGTTACCACCCAGCATGGCACGATTGGCAGGTGTGTCCAACATTAGTGGCAAGATCCCCACTGATGTGGAGCCATTCTCTTCAGTTACTGATGGACCATAACTCTGCAGGTAATGATGAGATGCTGCCTTGGCACACCCATATCCCATCATACCAGGTGTGGGTGATAATGCTGCCGATGCACCAATAATCACAAACAACCCGTTGTTATTGTGACTACTACTACCACCATTGAGAAATTGTTGTCCAATCATACTCCCAGCCACAACTGGATAATAATTCACTCTCATCATACGATCACAAACAATTGATGATTCACGTATATAATCTTCATCAGGATCGACATCTTCCAACAATTCATTCTCAATAATAGATTGTTGATGAGTATACTTGTCTATATCACCCATCCATCCTCCCGAAGCACATACGATTGCATCTAATGTTGCTCCAGTGCTACTATCATCTTCTTGAAGATAGGCATCAACACCACGGTATAGTGCCACACTCAAATCAGCTATAGATCCATCCATTGGCAAAGGAATATATGATGTCATACCCTTCGTTTGTAATGAATTCATAACTACGTCTGATGTTGGATCAAGTACATCTGCACCAACTACATTCCAATTCATTTGCTTGCCAAAGTGTGACACGAGAGTTTTGCCTAGTTCACCTTGTGATCCAATAATTAGGATATTTTTAGTTTGATGACGTGGATGTGGATTGTTGGTGATTATTCCATTGTTGTTTCCACCGCCGCCGCCAACAGCAGCTGTAGCTNTGTGGATTGTTGGTGATTATTCCATTGTTGTTTCCACCGCCGCCGCCAACAGCAGTTGCAGCAGCAGTGCTATTGTTATTAGTGCCACCTCTTCTGATGCGTTTGCTGCTTGATGGACGTCCAGAACGGGCAAAGTTTCTTACTTGATGATAACTATTTGAAAATCTAGAAGTAACTGCAGCAGGAGAAGTTGTTGTAAAGATGGTACAGCCAAGTGATCTCGTTGTTACTACTGCTGGTGTTGCTGCTTTGATGGATAAATTGATGACCATCGGAACTGATGGTGATGACGCCATCATCATCTTTCTGTTTCAGACTATTCGGGTCTTTCTTAGATAGTCACAGGTCACAGCAAGATATACAGTAAGGCTGTGAAGATACGGTTGCTACTCTTTGAAGGTCTTCTTCGTGGTGCGGGAGCGACTTGTTAGGTTTTGTTGTTAGGAGTACCATCAATTATTAGTGTAGAATTGAAGATCCTCCCTTTCAATGCAAAGAACAAAAAGGAGCTTCCTTCGAGCTTCCTCTACATTAAAGCTCTCCAATAAAATAATCTGAAATAAGACTCTTGGAGTGGAGAGGGCGGGGAGAGGGTCGAGGGTGGGGAAGGGGGAAGAACTGGAACGTGGATGGAGGTGAAAAAAATGATACAACTTTGATCAACTTAATCTTATTGCAACACAACAAAACGGTCGGGTTGATATACTCTTGGACGGCCGGGCAAGGGAAGTAAAAGTAGCCCGAAGTTATGATGGCGGATAACCAATTGAACGACGTCGGCGGCGACAATATATTTGTGTACACGGGAGGAGATCAAGAAGTTCCCCGTGATGTCAAGCGAGTACGCATTGCTGAAAATGTCGACACAATTCCGGCGAGGACATTCTATCAATGTCGACAACTGCTAATCGAAGTGGGAGGTCACAATAAGATCAAGAAAATAGAAAAACGGGCATTCTGGAACTGCCAATCTCTGAGGAGTGTGACGAAAATGACAGGCCTAATAGAAATCGAAGAGAACGCTTTCAGACAGTGTTTAGTCCTGAGTGAGTTGGATTTTGACAAACTGGAACTAATTGGAAAATGGGCACTTGCCTTCTGTTACTTTCTAAGGTCCGTTAACATGCCATCTATCAGAAGAGTCGGAGAACATGGATTCAAACATTGCTTTAGAACAACGGATGTGATGTTTGGTGAAAAGTTGGAAAAAATTGAAGAATACGCCTTCGATGAGTGCATCGCCCTGAGACGCATTGCCATCCCTTTGAAAGATAATTTAATTATTGGCAACCATGCGTTCAATCATTGCAGAAATCTTTCCAGAGTTGATACTCTTGCTGGGGGGAAAATACACAGAACAATTTCTTCCTTGCACATGGAGAGCTGGAGAAATGAAATGGAGCAAGAAATTGATAGGATCAATCAAGCTCTTCCGATTACAACAGATAAGACTACAACAATCCAGCAATGGATTGACAGAGTACTCCAAAGGATGGAACATTACAAAAATGAACATCAAATCCTGCTAAAGGAGGCTATGACTCTAATTGAACTGGCTCTCTGGAAGGCCAGACTACTCCTCAATGAGGCGGATGAGAAGAAGTGCAACGTCAACGAGGTTACAAAGAAAGCCACGATTGATGCCAAAGCTGCAAGGAAAGAGCATCGAGTCACTTGTGGTGCAAGTATAGTGGTCAAGAATGTGCTGCCGTTCCTTGCATTGAAGTAGAATAGGCCAAAGCTGGTTTAGTATCACAAATTTACAGAGTTGTAGAGTGCTTTTCTCCTTCATAAGATTCATCTTATTCCATATAATCACCCCTCCTGCCATCCTTGGCTTCAGAGTAATCTGAATATCACTATCTGGACAAAGTGAAGAGTTACCATATTCTCTTTCAACAGTAAATGCTTTCCTATGCACCTATGACACTTCATCTTGATATTCTCCCAACATACTCCCAGAATTGACTTTCACCCCTCTCTTTTCCATATCCTTCGTTAATACACGTAAGAAGCATGATCTATATGTATCAAATAATTCCTCACAATCTTCTTCCTTACTTGACAATGCCGCTGTGTAACATGCATCATAAACTCGTTTCTTCTTCCGACAAATTCGTTCGGCTTTTGCATATCCTGACTCATTTTTTGGAGCTGATTTTATCTTTGATGTTTTTTTGTTGCCTATATTTTTTTCATCATTTGATTGCGACGATGTTGCTGTTGCTTCTATATTAGTATTAGATCGTAAATTTTCTTTCTTTATATCATCGTTTGACGTTGCATCGACTGCAGATAGGGGCGATGATGTTTGACTGTGATTGGCACCCATGATATTTTTTAACTTATGATAGCGGATATTTGTAAGAAAGGACACGATCCGCAGAGAGAAGAAGAAGAACAGCGAGCATTAACAAGTCACTAAATAGCTCCCAGACATATGCGATGGATAAAATTGAACACTAGCACCAAATAATAGTGATAGTGACAGAGACGGGGAGAGGGTGGATAAAAACTGCTACATACACAATGCACAACCTCTACAACTACCACCAGACAAAAAACAAAAAAAGTAGCCCCCTCGCGGTATCGAACCACGGACCTTTTCATTACGAATGAAATGCTCTACCACTGAGCTAAGAGGGCATTTTCGGAAAATGGGAGAAAAATAAATATATGAAAGCTACCGATGGAGCTATGCAGTTTCCTACACCTTCCACCTTTTTCAGTTTCACACAGATCACACAACATTCACACCTCAATCATTCACACACTTCATCCATCCAGTAGCCTACCATAATGTATGGTAGCATTAGTGGTTTAATGCTTTGTTTCAATAGGGGAGAGGGATATTCATATTGTGTAGAGAAATCGGTACTTTTCATGTTCATCTCTACGAAGTAGATGAAAGATAGTAGCCGTATGTATTCTAGAGAGGTGCTGTTTCAATACATAATATACACTCAGCATCAGCACCATGTTCAAGAAACGACCTCGCAGTAGCGTCAAAGAAGTCAAGCTGGAAGATATCTCAGAGCATTTAATACCCTTATACAACACAGCGCCATGTGCATTTGTACTTCATAATCTCTTCTCACCTATGGAATGTACACAACTTATCCGTCTTGCAGAACATGACGGATTTGATTCTGCCACAGTCGAAGGACCGGAGGGGAACCAAATCATACGTAAAGATATTAGAAAATGTGGTAGATGCATTATTGATGATGCCAAGTTGGCAGATTCGATATTTGAGAGGATTTTGAATGCTATACGGGGTACGAAGTTTGAAGAGAAAGTTATGCATGCACCGTGGGTAGTATTATCAAATAATGAGGAAGGTGAACCTAACAACAATGAGGAAACGTATAGAATCACCGCCGTCGGATTGAATGAACGAATGCGTTTTCTAAAGTATACAAAAGGACATTTCTTTGCTCCGCATCAAGATATAAGATTCACAAGAGGTTCAGAATTTGGAGAGAGGGCCGGTGAAACTTCACAAATAACAGTTCAGATCTATTTGAATGACAAGTTTAAGGGTGGATCGACTCGATTTATTTCTGGCATAAGATATTATGATGTTCAGCCTAGAATAGGATCAGCACTGGTATTTGAACACGACTTACTACATGAGGGTAGAATGGTCACAAAAGGTCAAAAGTACTCGGTGAGGACAGATATCATGTACAACAATCCCAAGAAGCAGATCATATTATCATCGCCACTCCGATTAGTAGAGGATGTTTCAACAATAGCAGCCCCACAAGATGTTGCACAAGAATGTGCACAAGATAGCAACAATGGTGGTTATGATGAATTCCTGAATGTGCTAGAAAGAACAAGCATCGAGGACAAGCATGCAACATGATATTATCTTCAGTGTAGACTCAAAGTAATAATACACATAAGCTATTAGAGAAGACTGTTTCTTAGAAATTAAATACCTGCATATGGCTCTCTATTCTTCACTTGCCATGCTGCACCACGATATGGTGCAGATATTATGGTATTTGCTCAGAAAGCAAAGAAATATACTTTTAGCTTTTCCAGGAATTACTCTCTTTCTCTCTGAATGTTCCACTTAACAGGCATCGATCGTACTAAACGCGAGAGTTATTCATGATAAAATCAAGGGAAGACGCAAGATGTTTGTTGTTGCACACAGCCGCCTATCCCTACGAGTTTGTAGAGCTGGTTCTGGGTGGCTGGTAGAGGCTGGTAGATAAGGCCGTCTATGACCCTTCTCATGACCCTTGACTCAAAAAGCAAATTAGACAGCCCTTCCCCTCATGTTCGTGATACATAGGTACTTCATGCTGCATGCCGATCTACGCCGATGCAGCGCAAGCAGCATCACAACACGTTAGATTAGACCGGCTCTAACATTGTCTTTATTGAAAGACCGGTTCTACATGACATAATTCACTATTATCATCGCCTTCTTCTTCTCTACATCTCTTGAATCGTCACATGTTATCACCCGGTCTAGCAGCATTATGCTACGCACATCTCCAGTCTCTCCTGCTGCTCCTCCAGTATCTATCATCAAAGAGGATGATGCATCGGTTTCCTGTAGTACACTTTCCAAGGCAGATTCCTCGACATCAGGGAAGAAGGTATCATCTCTGATGCGCAAAGCTGGAGGCAAGTTATCGTTCTTACGGAAGAGGAATGATGGATCGACGGCGCTCACCCTTAGCGCCAACTCTCACTTGGATGAATCCGAAGTAGATTCATTTTATGAGCAACTAGATGACTCCAACACCACTAGAGATGATGGTGGGCTGATGTTAGACAAGTTCGGGTTCATAGTTGAGATGGATGATATCTCAGAGGAACACTCATTAGCAGCTAATTCCTCAAAGAAGTATGATGATAGCAGCAAACTCAAGATGAACCAGAAACTTGCAATTGCTAACTTTGCAAAGCTTCTCAACGGAGCTGTCGGTGATGCTGCGGGTCCTACTCATCACTCAATGGTAAAGAATTTTGCAAGGAAAGGATTTCCAGACTCCATGCGACGACAAGCTTGGACTGTCATTACTGGCGTAGATAAGATTATGAAGGAGAGGGAAGGTGTGTATAGCAACTTGGCTCAAGACACAGACCAGGGCGATAGCCCTAACCGTTCGTCGGCATTCAAGGCAATTGATAAAGATATCTTGAGGACGTTCCCCACGCATCAAATGTTTCGTCAACAAGCTACCAACACTGGTCTACAAGGTGATAATAAAGAAGATGACAAAGTAGTCGAACCTTCTGAAGGTGAAGGATGCAGAGCCCTCCGTCGTATCCTTCGTGCTTATGTTAGCTATGACTCAGACCTTGGCTATTGCCAGGGTATGAACTTTATTGCTGCGATGTTCTTAACTCAAGACCTTCCAGAAGAAGAAGCCTTCTGGCTCCTTGTAGTTGTGATGAATGAAGAGGGGCGGTTGCGTGATTTATTGAACAAAGATATGAGTGGGACGTTAGAGACTTTGTACATCGCAGAGCACTTAATGATTCAGTTCTTGCCAAAGCTTGTAAGTCAATTTCATGTTGCTGTTCTTCTTCTTCTGTATGTTAGGTCAGCAGTGCCGATCTCACCTCATATGATCGTCCTTGTTGGCCGTGAACTTTTACAGGATGATCACTTCAGCAACGAGAGAGTGCATATCTCCATGTTTGTCACTCAATGGTTGCTAACAGTATACACCAGCACTTTCCCATTTGATTTGATCTCGCGTGTATGGGACTCGTTCCTGGCCGAGGGTTGGAAGGTTGTGTACAGAGTCATGTTGGCTCTGCTAAAACAGAATCAAGAGATTCTTCTCAGCAAGGGCATAGAGGAAATTGTTCCCTTTCTCCTTCGCGAATTACCTTCCGGTGCCAGTGCTGAACTGATCATGTCGTTGTCTCAGAGGATATCATTGAAAACACGTCACATCCAGAAGCACGCTATGGAGTATAGGAAATTGATAGCGAGTAACGAGATTGAAGCTCAAGAAATTTTCCATAGAAGAGTAGCTGCAAGTGAAGGATCTGTCAATGGCGACGCTAGTGTCGCATCATCGTTTATGATGATGAACAGAGTACCTGTGCTCCGCTTCGTGAGGAAGCTCACAAGTGTAAGGAAACAAGTAGAAGTTGAAGATCTATCAGAGAAGCTTCTTCCTCTTGTCGGTGCTTCGAAATTTGCACTCATGCTTCATAACGTTTTGTCTGCAGAGGAATGTAGTGAGCTGGTTCGGAGAGCAAAAGGGGAGAATTTTCAAGAGATTCTTGTCAAAGGAGGAAAAAATGGTGCCCTTCAGACAAATGTAGCTTCCTGTGATCGATGCCTCGTGAATGATGCTGACCTTGCGGCCGAGCTCTTCGGGAGAGTTTCCTATGCTCTCCAAAGCCTAGGTCTAGAGGAGAACCTCCATCATGCATCTGGCAATGCAATCCTGAAAGCAACTGGTCTGAGTTCAAGTCTACATTTTCTGAAGTTTAGACCAGGTGATTTCTTCGCCCCCTATAGAGACAGCCAATACCTGAGAGGCCTTGAGGCTTCTTACGTCACTCTCCAAGTATATCTCAACAGCGGCTACCGAGGTGGAAAAACAAGCTTCAATGGTTCATCGTCAGGGAAGCATTTTGACGTAAAAGCAAAGGCTGGATCAATATTACTCTTCAGCCAGGACTTGCGCAGGGAAGAGACTCAAGTGACAGAAGGAAGGAAATTTGTCATCAGAACAGATATCATGTACAAGTGTCCCTGAAACTTGAATTTAGATTGAAAGAAGAAGTTTATTGCTATCAAGTCTACTGCGAAGCAAACAATATTACCAAACTATTTCATCTAGAGGTTAATGAATGTAAACTAGAAACAGAATTTGTTACAATACAAACGCCTACCATCACTCTAATTCCCCTAATCGATCTTAATGGATCCGAAAATGGTCTTGTTGAACATGAGGCATGAAATAACACCCACAAATCCAGTCATCAAGAACAATGCAAGAGATGCTAAAGCCATGTATCCAAAGTAGAGAACATACGTTGCGAAGGCATTGGCTTCCAGTTGCTTGAAGTATACGAAGGAGTAAAGGAAGACATAAATTCCGGTAGATCCAGCAGTAGTAAAGGAACGCCACCACCAATGGTAGTTCTCCCCCGTGAGTTGGAAGTAGTTGAATAAAACAGTAATCTCAGCACATGTGATGATAAGGATACCAAACACAAGAAGAAGGAAGGCGAAGACGTAGTAGTACTGATCTGTCCAGACGGAAGCGAGAATAAAGTATAATTCCACAAAGCAGGCACCGAAAGGTAGAATACCTCCAACAATGAGGCTAAAAGGAACTCCCATAAACCAAGGCTGATCAGGAATCTGACGAGGAATGCTACTGGTGTTCACAGGGAACTCAATAGCATCCTGCTTGTATCCAAAGTATGCACCGAAGAAGACCAAAGGCGTAGAAATTCCAAACCAAAGAACGAGGAGCACAATCATGGTTGTTACGGGTACGGCGTCTGAACTTCCCTGCGAGAGCGCCACAATGTTCATGATGATGAACATACCGAAGCACACACCAGGGAAGGCAAATGCAACAGCAGCCGTGGCCTTTTGCCAACTCTTTCCTTTGAATGTCTTGTACAACCGAGACGTAACATACCCCGCAACAGACCCCATGAGCACGTACAACAGTAATTGCGCCATAATAAGTGCACCGCGGTTCGAGGGGCTCAAGAAGCCCATTGCCGAAAATAGCACGGTCAGAATAGACATGCATAATATTTGTGCACCAGTTCCACAGCAAACTGCCAACAAAAGGGGAGAGAAACTGGGGGGTCGGAACACATCGGCATGGACCAACTTCCATCCAAACTCTTCCAAATCTTCTGCCTTCTCTTCATCGGTAGCAAGACGGTTGTATCGGCTAAAATCACGTCGGAGATTACGAACCAAAATAGCCCCAATCATGGCAGAAAGTACCACCACAATTACCAAACTATTCATAATAGATAACCAATGGACCTTGGCGGGGATGGCATTGTCCATACTCAAATAAATATCCCAACGAGATGCCCAATGCAAATCTGGATTCTCCGTCCAAATGACATCATACGTAAAGAGGACACGTCCACTGGCCGGTTGGGGTTCACGTCCACGAGCATAAATCATTTCATATCGTGTGTGCTGCTTGGTACTCATATTGGGATTACAGGACTCAATAGGATTCGTAATATCCGCCACCTTGAAACCCTTCACGGCCCCCTCCGCACTATCATCGTCATCATCGGCACTAGCCTCAAAGTCATGCTTAATACTAAACGGTTCAACAGTAAACCGAACAATACGAGCTTTTCCAGGATCAGTCTCCACCGAGTGGTACTGGATCTCAATATTCACATGATTATGAACATACGCCCTCTTCGTATCCTTGGCAATAAAACCAACGGGGAAGCCCTGCCAATACCTAGTTGTTACTGTCGTATCATCCTCCACCTTACTAGCAGCCGGGATATTATCGACAATCCAATTATTATGATAATTCTTACGAATGGCACGGACCATTTTATTAGGTGAGACACCCTTCTGTTCACCCCGGCCCAGGTTGGAAATACAGAGTTGTTCACAAAACATGTCAACTTTCATGTTAATACGGTAGGGAGAGGATTCAATACGATCACCGGCGAGGAATTCACCGAGATTCTCGTGATCCATTTTTGGACCGCCGTCGGGTTGGCAGAAGGGGAGGCGGTAGTAGTCTACTGGGAGGAGTGTTTTTTGGGAGGTCATTTTGTTTACCTTGAGTTTGACGCTGTAATAAAATAGCGTAGGCGGACGGAAACGCAATTTCAGTAAGAGTCAATAAAATACACAAATTTCAAAGGAAATATTTATACAGTCTGACACCACTCTCCAGAGCACCACAAACTGTGTCTACATTGCAAAAAATCACAAGCAATGACCACCAAAAGATATTATTTTTTTTGTGCACAACTTACGCTTCGCCCTCCGAAAATGAATACGGATTCACTCCGGGGAGGTAGAAACCCTGCGCCCCCTGAACCAGAAGGGCGGCAGCGATGAGTGATCGCATGGTTATTTGTCTTATTGGTTGGATAGAGAGTCTCTACTAGGTGAGGATAGACAGTAGGTAGGCCTACCGCGGGGCAAAATGGCAAAAAAATGCAAATCAAAATGCAGGTCAACATTCCGCGATGTTGCGGGGGGCTGGTAAGATTCTTCAATTTGGCGCGAACCTTCTTTTTGGCGCGTACCACGGAAATTTAGGCTACAACCTGCTTGCTGCTCGCTACTATGACGATG